>CM034146.1:285308289-285517922 GCA_019776745.2 Taxus chinensis
ATTTGGCAACTAACGATAACTTATTTTGGCATGGGTTACTTTGGAAGTGGACCTACAATGTCTATTCTTCCCACTTTTCAAAGGGCCAATGGTACGAAGTTCATATGTAGATGATGACGTATTACTGTTAACCATGTTTTGAAACCATAATCACATTCTTACAATAATTAATAACAACTCTAAAAAGAGTGTGCAGTTTATAACCTGCATCCCGAGATCCTTCTTTCGTTTGTAAGGTTGTCCCGAAATTTTCCCCACATGTCCCATTGTGGAATTTCTTCTATCAGCTGCCTTCCCTTGGCTCACGTTCCAGTTTGATCTCTTGTAATGTCCATCAAGTCCTATTCGAAATAATACAACCATGGCAAAATAGAAAATCTCGAACGACTGGCTTGAGTAATCTTTCTCTTAGTCTTATTTGGCATTGGCAACCATCAAAAGACTTGATTCATTTCAGATAATTCCAAAAGATCAATGTAATTCACTAGGGATTGTGGATAGAGGATAACAATGTTGCATCTGGGAATCATCATCATCACAGATGAAACCTAAAACCTCATCAGCTCACAGAGATTGTATCTGATTGACATGTTTCTTTCCAGCCTATCTATAATATTAAATTCACATTCGTTGTAACAAAACTATCCATCTGTTATCCTCCTGATGGGTTTGCTTATTGACATATAATTATAGCCTGATAATCTTTTACAACTATAATTTCTAGCCTAGCAATTAATTTCTACACTTCTTTACAACAGCACAAATGATAAGCTAGAGCCGCTTTTTCAGTTACAAGTATAATTTAACCGTTAGCACTGCTCATCTTGTCTTCTCTCTAAAGTAAACATGTAACGATCATTCATATTTTCAATCCTTTGGCTCAGAGTACTTCCTAGTGTTCGTCTGAGGCATCCGTATACCCAATGAATGGCTTGCTACCATCTTTATTCTTTAAAAATAGTGAAGATGTTCCTGGCTTCCTTCAAGTTGTTCAAAAGCTTCATGCGCTTATTTCCCCTGTTTCATAATAACATCCATCTTCAAGAAATGGGTTAGTGCTGTGCACTTTTTTAAGAAATTCTTGATGATCTTCTATAGTGAACCCCCATGGCCTAAAAATGATCTTCAACTTACTCTATTCAGATGGAAATTGTACCTATTTATTTTTGAGAAAGTTTATCAGGATCCGTACCAATACCATCTCTAAGATACAACATGCCCTAACAAAACGCCTTTAGAACATCCAAAAACACACTTTCAGGGTTTAGTGAGGCTTGTGCTTCATCTACCTTTGAAATGTTTGTCTCCATTGGGTGCATGTGGTCGATCTTGCCTCCCATATATGTAAAAATCATCCAGAAAATACTTTGTTGAGTTCCCATGTAGGTTCAAACACCTTTCATCAAACGATGGAACATTGTGGGCTTACACAACCCAAAAATACATACCTATACTCAAACATGCCCCAAGGAGTGGTGAACATGTCTTCAGTTGGTCTTTCCTCTGCTATAATAAACTTAGTTTATCTGCTATAAAGAATCCATCAGCAAACCTATAGCACTCCTGCCGCTACTTCATCCAAGATCTGATTTGAGAATGGAAGAGGGTAAATGCATCCGTCTTTGGTGCCTTATTGACTTCCTTAATCAACACAAATGCGTAGCTTCCCATTATTTTTTTATTGATCACAATGGGAGAACCCATTCTAAATTCCTCCATAGCAAATATGAAATCCTGCATTAAGAAACTTATATATTTCTCTTTTCTCTTTTATATTCTTAGGAAAATTAGGATTCATTTTATATGCATTTAATTTATGGGCTTTAGCACATCTACCAGCTCATAGATGTTCTACTACCCAACTTAATGACGAGTTCCTGTAATTCAACAGGAATAGGTGTATGTACCTTCAAAAAGAGCTGAGGTAGCATTCCTTCGCCCTCTCCATCACAGCAATCACCATCTTTATTGTTGGAGACTACGCGTCCATTTCGTCTTTTTTTTTTTCTTCTTCAAATATTTTATGGGTTCACGAGTCGAGTGTGACTGGAAGGATATCCCATGGACCGAACATCAAATCTCACTTTCTTCATCTTCTGGTCCACTTCACTGGTACTAGGTAATCAGAGGATGTCCAATCATCAGTTTCATTATTGAATCCCACAAGGTTCTGCCTTCTGATGTCCGAGTGATCACGTTTTATCTTCACCCTCTATCTACCATGTTCCTTAAGTTCATGAGCCTTCATGATCCACTAGTTTCGTTCATGAATCTCCCTTAGCCATGGTCCTTCCCACAACATTGGTATTGCAAAACAGTACCAGTTTTCTCACCCTGGAAATTCTACCATCACATCACACCCATAACAGATATTCGCCTACATGTGAAACTACACCGTTCTGGTTAGTTTTCTTTCCCCTTATTAATACCCTTACATAATGTGTTTTGAGGGCGATAATTTTTAAACCCAACATATTTATTACATACTCAGTCATCTACATTAACTACAACCCCTCATCAAACTAGACATCATAATTGAAATGCTCCTCGCACCATGACATAATACCTCAGCTTGTGGAGCGTAGGGATCTTCCCGCATTTCCAAAAGTACCCACGGTAAAATACACCCACAAGTATAATCAACAAGACTTTATGTCAACAAATAATTAAATTCACTATAATAGAAAAATAGAAATAACCACGGTAAAAAAAACTATGGTAAAACTTGAACTTTCTTGGCAATAAAAAAATTTGACTTTTACGTGGTAAATATTTATTCACCAGTAAAAAGTGAAGTTATTTGCGGTAATACTATTCAAACGGTAAAAAGTGACTACTGCGGTAAATACTATTTCACGGCAAAAAGTGACTTACCCATGGTAACTACTAGCATAGTAAAACAAGGTTACTCTCAAAAATGTTTTCTGACTAAAGTGGAATATCTCTTCCAGAAAATCCACCAACGAGGAATGGTACCCGGCAACGGAACCAAATGTCATCACCAATCCGGCAACTCATGATAATTCCACTCAAGAACTCCTCGTGCTATTGATTATTTACTAATGCACAGCCTTTAGTTTGGTGGATGTAATCTGGAAACACACAACAAACCATACAAAAGAAGATATCTAGACTATGATATGACAATGGAATGATGAAAATCTAAAAATGTAGGTGGTAAATTTATAATATCAACATGAAAATTGTTTAAAATCTCACCCATGAGTAACTTCAAGTGTTACGACTCACTTGCCTTCCAAAAAAGTATACTATGGGAGAAACTTCACAATTACACCTCCTTTAAAATGGCTTCTTCTAACACACTTCAAATGTATGGCTTTTCTTTTACAACACTCATACCAATATTTCTCATTACTTCCTTCTATGTTAAATTGAGGGGGGTGGCCCTCTTTTTTAAATAGAACTTCCAAGGCTTATTCCATTTAATATGCTCTAAGATTAGGATAAGTAAATCCACTTCTGATTGAATCATATTCCATACCTTAACTTTATTTGTACATGTACTTATTTTTTAAGATAAAGATAACCTTATCAATTTTCACAATGGGTTCCACATTTTTTTAATAGGAACTTTTTACCACAAATAAATATACAAAATATTTTAATGAGACCTCACTCCTTGTCCTTTTACCATATAATATTTCTAATCCTAATCATGTAGCCCTACTTCTCTACTACCCCCCCAACTTGGACATTTTAAACATTACCACCGGAACTCACTTACGCAAATATTTACTTTTTACTACCCAACATTCCTATTGTACTTTGACTATTACCGTACTATAACATTAATTGGCGGGTCGTAACAGGCAGCGAATCATTACTCTTTCCTATCGAACACTACTACTAATTATACTAATCAAGCATCCTATTCCTAATACATATACATTAATTGAAATGAGAAAATTACAGAGGAAAATTTTAATGTCTGACAGAACAATGCTATTTAGAAAATGTACACATGTATATGTAATGGTGACGTAAAGAAATGCTATCTTCTAATCATTGGTTCAGGTCGTAATCACGACGACAAAGTAACTCATATATGAAACTGCATGTCATTATGTGGGCCTAATCCAGACATTAAAATTCCCATCAATTTCGTCTCTCTGCAAGACCTTACATCTAGGTTTTCGTCGAGGTTATCTTTAGTTGCATCATCATATTTTGTGATGTTTGCATGCGATCAATATGCCAAACAATGGTATGGTACCCTTATAGGATTCCCATGAGTGAAAATAATTCTTCATTTTGTGATGTTGATATAAAAACATTCAAAAGCGGTTTATTAAAAGTAAGCTCTCACTTTCAACAAAAATTCCATCATATTCCATCTGATCTTCCATCAGGATGGAAATATAATCTTTTGGCCATACGTTCACAATAGCTTGTCGAATTTTCCATTTTCTTCTTCCTTTTTAATGGCTTGGAGAATAAGAACCATGACCTAGCAACATTTCCAACATTGTAATTTTTTTGATCCGTAATGAAAGACGTGCAAACTAGCATGTAGGCAAATTTAGAAATATTTCTTTTTGGACCTCTATCTCCTCCCTGAGAACTAAATTATTTTCCTTGAAGAAGATTAATAGTTAACTGACCCATCTTCTTGAGCAGATATTCATACTCAATAGATGTACTAGGAGAAAAATTTGTGCTCACCGAAAGTGGTTGTGGATTCTGGACCAAAGGTGCTGGTGTAGGCTCTACTTTAGCAACAAAATTCTTTGGGCTCCTCTTCCATGCTTTCTTCTTGCCTTCTTGTAATCTCCTTTGCTTGTTCAATGGTAGCTGGGTGGTCATACTTCACTCGTTGTCTGATCTCTGGCTTCATCCCAAGATTGAAGTGCTTACAGAGGAGATTATCCACACCATTCATCAACCCATCTGCTAATCCTTCCTTTCAAATCTGGGCATCGAGCTTCCTCCTTAGCTCTAGAACATGAGCATGATAATCCCTTATCTTCTCCTTCTCTCCTTGGGATAGCTTTGTGATATCGATCATGAGATCTGCATATTTCTATTGTTCACCAAATTCTTCAAGAAAACTTTCAGTTAATAAATCCCATGAGTTTTTCACATTATCACCTAGTGTTTCAAACCACCTAAGGGCTGAACCATCCAAAAAGGTAGGAAAAAATTCAGTCCATTGTTTCCTTCTTATAAGGCCATTACAAATACAAGATTGTTTAAACTCTTGAATGAAAGAGGAAGCATCTTCATTAGATTGGGCTAAAAAAATAGGAATCTTCCCCATTTCCAAAAGTAACCACGGTAAAATACCAACCCACAAGTATAATCAACAAGACTTATGTGCACAAATAATTAGAATCACTATAATAGAAAATAGAAATAACCACGGTAAACTATGGTAAAACTTGACTTATTGCAATAAAAATTGACTTTACTGTGGTAAATATTATTCACAGTAAAAAGTGAAGTTATTGCGGTAAATACTATTCACGGTAAAAAGTGACTTTACTGCGGTAAATACTATTCACGGCAAAAAGTGACTTTACCATGGTAACTACTATGCATAGTAAAAACAAGGTTACCCTCAAAATGTTTTCTGACTAAGTGAGAATATCTCTCCAGAAAATCCACCAACGAGGAATGGTACCGGCAACGGAACCAAAATGTCATCACCAATCCGGCACTATGATAATTCACCACCAGAAACTCCTCGTGCTATGATTATTTACTAATGCACAGCCTTTAGTTTGGTGGATGTAATCTGGAAACACAACAACAAACATAACACAAGAATATCATAGACTATGATATGAAGGAATGATGAAAATCTAAAAATGTAGGTGTAAATTATAATATCAACATGAAATTGTTACAATCTCACCCATGAGGTACTTCAAGTGTTACTGACTTCACTTGCCTTCCAAAAAATAACTATGGGAGAAACTTCACAATTACACCTCTTAATGGCTTCTTTAACACACCTTCAAAATGATGGCTTTATTTACACACTCATACAATATTTCTCATTACTTCCTTCTATGTTAAATGAGGGGGGTGGCCTCTTTATTTATAGAACTTCCAGGCTTATCCATCTTATCTCTAAGATAGGATAAGAAATCCACTCTGATGAATCATATTCCATACCTTAACTCTTATTTGTACATGTAAGCTTATTTTTTAAGATAAGATAAACCTTATCATTTCACATGGGTTCCACATTTTTAGACTTTTTACAAATAAAATATACAAAATATTTATGACCTCACTCCTTGTCCTTATTACCAATATAATATTTCTAATTCCTAATCATGTAGACCCTACTTCTCTACTTACCCCAACTTTGACATTTTAACATTACCGGACCACTTACGACAAATATTTACTTTTTACCACAACATTCCTATTGTACTTTTGACTATTACCGTACTATACATTATTGGCGGTGTCGTACTGGCAGCATCATTATCTTCTATCGAACACTACTACTAATTATACTTAACAACATCCTATTCCTAATACATACATTAATGAAATAGAAATTACAGAGGAAAATTTTAATGTCGACAGAACGAATGCTATTTAGAAAATGTACACATGTATCATGTAATGGTGACGGTAAAGAATGCTATCTCTAATCATGGTTCAGGTCGTAATCACGACGACAAAGTAACTCAATATATGAAAACTGCATGTCATTATGTGGGCCTAATCCAGACATTAATTCCCACTCATTCGTCTCTGCAAGACCTACATCTAGGTTTTCGTCGAGGTTATCTTTAGTTGCATCATCATATTTTGGTGATGTTTGCATGCGATCAATATGCCAAACATGGTATGTACCCCTTATAGATTCCCATGAGTGAACTAATTCTTCATTTGTGATGTTGATATTAACAAACAAAATTCAAAAGGGTTTATATAGTAAGCTCTCACTTCAACAAAATTCCACATATTCATCTGATTCTTCATCAGGGATGGAATATAATCTTGGCCATACGTGCACAATAGCTTGTCGAATTTTCCATTTTTCCTTTTTATGGCTTGGAGAATAAGACCATGACCTAGCAACATCCAACATTGTAATTTTTGATACGTATGAAAGACGATGCACGTAAGCATGTAGGCAATTTGAATCAGCTGAATCATCATAAAAATTTAGTTGTACATGTCTATAAACCCTTCGTCCAACACTAAGAGTAATAAAGTGTCTGCTACACTCCACAAGCAGTAGTTTCAATAACATGTGACATGCTTCTTATGTGCCAATATCATGCTTTGGTATTATGTCTGTAAGAAATTTTTGGTATGCACAAAATGTTGGGTCTTGGGAATGATTGCCAGTAGCAACATGCATCAGCATATCATGATAACTCTCTGAACTCTTTTATGCTTTTGCAACATACTTTACAATGTAATTCAAAACTGCTTGATGGGAAAGGATGGGTTGACAATCTATGTTTTCCCTTCAAAGTGAAAACATATGATTGGTTTTCAAAAAATAAAATAAAATAAAAAATTGAAGATGAATATGATTGTTGCAGTGGAAGGGGGTGGGAAGCACACTTTATGAAGGTGATGTATTTTGGAAGTAGCTCATAAATTAAGCTCTTCTGATTTAATACTTCTAACGCTAACATATGGTTTTAGCAATGTATGCCCTTCTATATTGTGTATAGTTATATCTCATAACATTTAGGGTGAAGTTTGTTGTGCTAGTAATGTGAAACTATGGAGATTGAGATATGTAAATTAATATTGAGTAATGTAAAAGATTAAGTAAAAGAGAAAGGAGAACGTAAAAGGAAGAAAAAGGAGACATGTAATATACAAGAAGGTGGTGTTGTAGTAGAGCCATAACATAAGGAGTTTTGCAACGAATGAAAGTGTATTAGGTGGGAGCGACATGAAGTAGCACATATAAAAAAAGAATGGAAAAGAAAGATTTTGGAAAGTAAATAATGTATGATAATAATGGTATAGCTTTGATACCAAATGATAGAATAGAATAAGATTGCAATGACCAAAGAGGGACGGAAGCCTCACAAATATTATTGATCATGAATTCAGATTACATAACAATGCAAGAGCTGTAATATTTATAGATATTAGACAACCTCATATAGATAGACATGACACCCTATCAGGCACCAACTACGAGATGATAAGACCCATCTCACATGCACATGTAATTACTACTAATACCAATATTGAATGTTATCCAACATAACAATATTGAATGCAAGTTACTAGACTAGAGTGCACATGTTGCACATTATTAAATAAAAGACAATGCAATAAAATGTAATAAATATGCCTATGCTAAATTATGCTAACATTCCCCCCCTTAATTTTGCATGGAGAGGAAGTCTCTGAACAGTGTGAATTTGTCATGTGCAAGTGACTTAGTGAAAACATTTGCCTTCTGTTCAGCTGTAGGACAGAACTGGAGCTGTATGTTGTGCTTCAAGACATGCCTGCGTATGAAATAAACCTGTACTTCAATATGCTTGGTTCTCTCATGAAATACTGGATTGCGAACAAGCTTCAGAACTCCTTCATTATCAACATATGTTGGAGTAGATTTCTGTTGTGGTAGACCAATTCCTTCCAGTATTCTGTGTAGCCATATTGCTTCACAAACAGCTTCACCTGCAGCTTGATACTCTGCTTCTGTAGAAGAGTGAGAAACAAAGTTCTGTTTCTTATTTCCCCATGATATCGGTCCAGATCCAATAAAGAAGATGAAGCCTGATGTTGACTTCCTATCATCCATGTTTCCTGCATGATCTGAATCTGAATATCATGTCAAGAAGAAGTTTTCGTTCTTATTGTACTCTAGACCAAGGTCAATTGTACCCTTTAGATATCTCAGTATTCTCTTTGCTACTTTCTAATGACATATTTTCGGTTCTTGCATGAAGCGTGATAAATAGCTGACTGCAAAGCTGATATCTGGTCTAGTTTATGTCAGGTAAATGAGACTCCCGATCAACTGCCGATAAAGAGTTGCATTCACCGGTGGTGATGGATCAGAACGAGATAACTGAAGTCTTGCTTCCATAGGTGTAGCAATAAGAGTGCAGTCCATCATCCTGAATTTCTTGAGCGTTGTCTTGGTGTATTTCAACTACGACACAAAGATATGATTCTCTTTTTGCCATACTTCCAACCCAAGACAATAGTGCATGAGCCTGAGATCTATCATATCAAACGATCGATTAAAATCCTTCTTTGTTGCATCGATCATCTTCACATAACTGCCTGTAATGACTAGATCATCGACATAAACAACCATAATGACAATCTCCCCCCCTTGCTTTTTGAGGTAGAGATTGGGGTCATAAGGATTGCTTTCGAATCCATGACTTATGAGATGCTCATCAATTTTGATGTACCATGCCCAGGGTGCCTGTTTTAGGCCATATAGAGATTTTACGAGTTTGCATACCATCATCTCTTTTCCTGGTATTACATAACCCTCTAACTAAGTCATATAGACTTCTTCTTGCAAATCTCCATTAAGAAAGACACTTTTCACATCCATTTGGTGGACTTTCCAACCAAATTGTGCAGCTAGAGCAAAGATCATCCTGATTGTCTTGATCTTGGTTGTGGGAGCAAATGTCTCCTCATAATCAATGCCTTCTTGTTGTGCATACCCCTTTGCTACAAGCCTTGCTTTATACTTTTCAATAGTCCCATCTGATTTGTACTTAGTCTTGAATATCCATCTGCATCCAATGGGTTTCTTCCCTGGTGGAAGGTCGACAAGTTGCCATGTGTTTTTCTTCATCACTGACTGATACTCTGAATCCATGGCATCTTTCCATGCTTTTGATTGTAGGGCTTCCTGAACTGTAGATGGCTCAACTATTTCAACAACTCTGCTCATTAGGGCATAATTGACCTCTTCATGAGCTTGACTGCGAGTTCTAGGTCTAGGATTGGATGATATGCTAGGTGCTTCATCCAAATTTGCATCTCTTATTAATTGAGTATACCATTTAAGTAACTTCTTAGCTGTTCCATTGGCTTGTGGTGGATCCAAGTTTTCACCATCATCCAATTCATCACTGTCATCTTCAGTGGGAACATCAAAGTTTGTCTTCACAAGAGGTGTATTCTGCATGTTTGTTGAGTCGTTGGGTGGAGCATCTACTTGTTTCTTCTCAAAGAACTCAACATCCCTACTTGTGTATACTTTCTTTGCTTTCAGATCCCATAATCTGTACCAAAGTGCTTCTTCACTGTATCCAATGAATATCAGTTTCTCATCTTTCATATCCAACTTGTTCCTGTTCTTCTTGGGTATGTGCATGCTAGCTTTACACCCAAATACTCTTAGGTGTGCAATTGATGGTTTCTAATTTGACCATGCTTCTTGAGGTGTCACTCCTTCAAGAGCTATTGTGGGCACTCTATTCAACAAATAGACTGCAATTCTTGCAGCTTCTACCCAAAATGTCTTTGTTAAACCTGAGTCATCAATCAGACATCGCACCATTTCCATGATAGTACGATTCCTTCTCTCAACTATATCATTCTGCTGTGGTGTGTGAGTAGGAGGCATTTGTCGACGAATCCCATGAGCTTCTAGGTAAGTCTTGAACTCATTGCTTGTGAATTCCCCCCTCGATCTGAGCGGAGAGTTTTGATCTTGCGACCAACTTCATTCTCAACAAGTGCTTTGAAGTTCTGAAATGTCTCAAAGGCTTGACTCTTGTTTCTTAGACAATATATCCACATCTTTCTTGAGTAGTCATCAACACAAAGCATGAAGTATTGACATCCAGAATGACTTGGTTGCATGGGCCCACAAAGATCGGTGTGCATCAAATCAAGCTTTCCCTTAGCTCTATATGTGTTCTTCTAGAAGGGTACTCTGTGTTGCTTTCCAGCTAGGCAATTGTGACAGTTGTCAGTGTTGTGCTTGAGTGTAGGCAATCCTTTCACCATGTTGCCCTTTTGAAGTGTTTGGAGATAGCCAAAACTGATGTGACCATATCTACGATGCCATAGTTCTGTAGATTGTGTGTCTTTGGCCACTAGAGCTTGATCATCCTTGTGGACAAAATCAAGTTGGAACATGCATCCCACATTAGAGGCTCTTGCTACAATCTTGGAACCTCTTGACTTATCTCTTATCAAGCACACTTTTTGTCCATTATTACTATCAAAATCTAACTTCAAGTTGTGATCAAGGAGTTGACTAACTGATAGCAAATTCTTGGTCAACCCAGGTACATATAATACATTTGTGATTTTGTAGTCATGCTTTCCAAGAGGTAGTGAAATGTTTCTAATCCCCTTGACACTGTATGATGAGTCATCACCTAATGACACATGGTTTTTGTTAGGTGAGTCATGTAGTGTGTAGAACCAATCCTTGCGTCCAGTCATGTGTCGAGTTGCACCCGAGTCAACATACCAGATATCTTGTGTGGACTTGATTTCTTCATCAAATTGAGCAGAATACATGTGGTGTCCTTCATCTGAATCATCCTCATGTTTGGCAATGTACCCTTGTTGTTTGGGTTTTCTTTGCCAATTAGCATTTTTCTGCCCTTGATTGTTGTTATTGTTGGACTTCCCTTGATTTGAATTTTTATTACCTTGTTGGTTGTTGGGTTTTGAATTGCTTGATGAACCATTTTTGTAGGAATTGTACCAACAATATTTGATGTCATGTCCCCCTCTATTGCAAATGGGACACTTCTTGGTGTTGTCTCGTTGACTTTGGTACCTTTGTTGACTTTGATTTTGTTGGGACTTCTTGTGATTGGACTAAAATTTCCCCTTTCCTTTATGATTGGAAGATAGTGCTTGCTCATCTTCATGATCTTTATTGTTCATTGCCTCTTCTTGTTGGAGTAGATTGACCAACTTCTCAAAGGTGACTGTGTGTTCACTCATATTGATAATTGTCACAGAGATTTTGTAGGAAGGAGGAAGTGCTCACAACACAATTGGTATGAGGTCTTCATCACTTATCTCTTTTCCCAATGCCAATAGAGATGCCCTTAAAGTAGCAACTCATCTCAAAGAAACTTCAACCTTCTCATTGTGCTTGAACTTGAGAGTATGCAGTTGTGATAGTAGGTTGAGGATGAAATTCTTGTTCTTTGCCTCATAGACTGTGCTCAACTTATCCCATGCATTCTTGGCTGATATGGCATCTCTAATGTGGGGTTGCACATCGTCTGTTACGCTAAACAAGATAATCAACTTGGCCTTTTGATTGGCCTTTGTCAAATTGAACTTGTTGTCTTCCATCATCAAGTGATCTTGTTGTTTTTCCATCTACAACTGTCCATAGGTCTTCAAACTCAAGTAACATCTTAATCTTCGGTTTCCATGTAGCATAGTTGTCTCCTCTAAGCAGTTATGAATCTGGCAAGAAGAATTTTGGTGCATGTGCACCCATTTCTGCAATCTGAATTTCTGAAACTTTGAATTTCTGACAAAGGGTAAGGCTCTTATCACTCCTGGTTTATGGTCTCCCTCTCAATATACCGTCAGGCCGATATACCAAACCTTTCTCTATACGCTCCCTTCCGATATACTCGTCGGTACGTGGAAGAAGATCACCCTTTCAATATACCCGTCAGTACGGAAAGAGGTGTTAATGCACGTGAAATAATTTAGTACGTGGTACATAGATAGTACGGAGAGGGGTTTGTGCAAGCACAAATAGATGGGAGG
This sequence comes from Taxus chinensis, assembly GCA_019776745.2. Classification (NCBI taxonomy): domain Eukaryota; kingdom Viridiplantae; phylum Streptophyta; class Pinopsida; order Cupressales; family Taxaceae; genus Taxus; species Taxus chinensis. The sequence goes on from CM034146.1 coordinate 285,320,986, forward strand.
GTTCAAATGTGTGTGTATTGTGTCATTATTACTCCCTGTTGATTTTATAGGGTCAATACCCAGACGACGTTTAGGTAGTTGTGTTAGGCGTTATGTGCAGTAGTAGTCACGACGGCATCACCCGTAAGCGCTTCCCAGAGGCACCGTATATACCGAACGCTGCTATGAGATCAAAGATCTCGTGTGATAGAACCAAACATAAAATAAAAGGTTTACACTTTTTTTTTACCAATATGCACCAAGATTAGTACAAAAATCTCCAAAAGTACATCAAAATAAAAATTTTGTGTCCCCCCTCTTTAGAAAAAATGGTCTAGAATCACAAAATACACAATTTAGGCCAAAAATATTTTTTTACCCCCCAATAGGTGTTTTTCCGCTAAATTTAGCGGTGGCTCTAAATGTGTTTGGTGAGCTTCTAAATTTGGAAATCTCCCAAAATTTAGTAATTTCTCCAAATTTTCTAAAAAAAATAATTTAATAAAAAATATGGAGAGAGTGGGAATTGAACCGCTGACCTGTTTGTTCCCAAGATCCAAACAAACAATCTGAATATTGTTTTCACCTTTTCTCACAAACCATGATCTAGGTTTTTTCTAAAATTTTTACAGCAGCATCATAAAATATTTTTCTTGAAACCCACAAAATTTCAAAAGAATCGGAATCTTAATTTTTGAGATCTTACCAATTTACCAGCTAGATCTGATTTTTTTTTCAGAAAAAATGATCCGACTTGTACAGACTTTTCGTCATATGTAGAGGCCGAATCTGAAGATGATGTAAACTGCAAAGTTGTGTGCCTCCTTCTTATCTTTCCAGCAAAAAAATGGCACGTCAATCCAATATTATATAAAAAAGTTACGTCCCTTTTTCTAAAATCTATATGTTGGAATTTTGTTGACGGGACTGTTTCAACCTTTGCTCCCGAATTCTTCACACCTCCACTTTCAGATCTGTTTTTTTTTTTTTTTTTAGATCTGATTTTTATTTTATTTTTTTAGATCTGCAATTTTTTTTTTCAAGATCTCTCTCCTTTTTTTTTTAAGATCTTTTTTTTTTTTCACAAATCTTTTCTTTTTTTTAGATCTGCAATTTTTTTCAAGATCTTTCTCCTTTTTTTTTTAAAGATCTCCAAATCTAAAATATTCCGCCAATATGTTGGATCAATTGGCTATGCCAATGATTAATAAAAAAAAATTTACCTTCCAAATAAGTGGATAGGTCAAATTTTAGTTGAGGGATGCTTGGAAGGAATGGAGGCTGTGGGATGCTTCAATTACTCTCCTTTAATGCAGATCTTCTTCTCCAATGGATCATCTCCAATAGTGCTCCTCTTCAACCTTGCTTGGATAGAACCTTCTCTGATACCAAATGATAATAATGGTATAGCTTTGATACCAAATGATATAATAGAATAAGATTGCAATGACCAAAGAGGGACGGAAGCCTCACAAATATTATTGATCATGAATTCAGATTACATAACAATGCAAGAGCTGTAATATTTATAGATATTAGACAGCCTCATATGGATAGACATGACACCCTATCAGGCACCAACTATGAGATGATAAAACCCATCTCACATGCACATGCAATTACTACTAATACCAATATTGAATGTTATCCAACATAACAATATTGAATGCAAGTCACTAGACTAGAGCGCACATGTTGCACATTATTAAATAAAAGACAATGCAATAAATATGCCTATGCTAAATTATGCTAACAATGTAAACATAATAGTTAATTAAACCCATTTTATAATGATATTAAGAGAAAAATGTATTAAATATATGCCACATAATTGTCAAAACATGGAAGTGGAGGTAACACATGTGGGAACTCTAGGATTCCAATAACACAAAGTATATTCTTGTTTGGAGAATTTGTGAGTAACAGGAAATGGAGATGTGTTTTAATATTTATGTGTGAAGAAGACCCTGAAAAAACTACAAAGCACTTATAGTTGTGGATTGGTCAAAGCCCCCCTACTTTTTTTGGATTGTTACAGGGAATGGATGTGTACTTCTTACATTTTTCTAATATGAACATATGACACTTATGTCATTTCATATTAGCACTCAAACGAGAAAGTAGGTAATATGGGGATTCACTAAGGGAGTGAACTTTGGAGATTGTTGTGAAAGTTAACCCTTGGCATTTGGTACCTGTAGACACCCTAAAACTACATACATGTTTCCAGTTTGTCCTTAGTTATTTGCATCCCTGTGAATTGTTAGTTAAATTAATTAATTAATTCATACACATTATATCATACCCGTTGAAATTTATTAAATTAATTCCTAAACCTTTAGCTAACTTAATTAAACATTTATTTTTACTCCACCCCATAGCTACTTAAATTAGTTATTTAAATCTCCTGATAATGGTACCATGGAAGATCAAAAAAGTCTATGGCGGGGTCTTGAGGAAGAATGGATCAAATTAAATTTTGATGGAGCATCAAGAGGAAATCCGGGTAGAGCTGGTGTAACGCCCACAAATTGCACACACTAATACAATAGTAATAATACCAGGATTATTTATTTATTTTACTTACATGCTCACTACACAACACCACAAGGCTCTACGCAAAGAAACTCAACAACGCATAAGATTCAAGACACTTACAAAATTAATCGACTCACATAGACACATGCCAACACCATATAAATGTCGATACCACATTTTCCCTGATGAACGAATGCTAGAAATGACCCAACCACAAGAAAAAGGGACCCAAGGATCGTCAAGCCCACGCACATCATTACCATGATTACATCTTAGTTACGATTAACATTCCAAGAACATTACTATGCAAGGATAATTTTGTCATTTTTCCACCTATAGGTTCTTAAATTAATTTCACATTAAACTTACAGTTCGACCATTTATATTAGCTCTTTATCCCTTTCAATGATCTCTGAACTTACATTATTATTTGCCATCTTTCAAATTGCATACAAAGTTCCTGATTTGCTCATTCTTATGTTAAGCTTATGTTTCTCGAACATTTATTCAATGTTTAAATTCTACCCTTACTACAATAGTGAATCTGAAGTGATGTCAACACAAAAATCTTAGCATTCGAGGAAGATTTAGATTCAAGATACATTTTCCCAAAATATTTTTCGATCACGATATCCTTATTTCCCATCATAGTTAAGATATATGAAAAACTTCTTGAAACCATTCAACATTTCCACATTAAGAAATTTTATTTATATATATATATATATATATATATATATATATATATATATATATATATCTATATATATATCTATATATATATATATATATCTATATATATATATATATATATATATATCTTTTGTTTTCTCAAAGTTAGATCACACCAAGGCAATTCATATTATTTTTACCACAAGTAAATGTCTAATTGAGTTACAAGGACTCCAAGAGTGACATTATTCCTAACCTCGAATCTCGTTTTATTCGTATATGTTTTACTCTAACATTGCACTATGGTTGCATTATTAGCATCACTTTGTAACAAAAGAGTTACGAAAGTACTTGTCTAATATCTTAAAGAAGTACATGATTGGAAGCATTAGAACCATACATGAACCACAATTGATTTATTTCCAAAGTGAGATCCCATGTTTCTGCATTTTGCGATTCCGCATGAGAAATTTCTTTTATTCTTAAATTCATAAGCAACATAACAAGTAATTATGGAACCAAGTTTTCAGTTTCCTGATTTCTCTTAAGTCAACATCTTTCAAATCAATTTCATTTGCAAAGAGTTACTTAAAATTTTCTACCCACCAGTTAACCTCCAAAACAACTATGGTTTAGTTTAATTTGGATTCACACTTAGGGAGATCTACGCCCTATAACAAATCAGATTTAGGTGAAAAAACATATTTACCCAATAAAGCCTTTGTAAAGGACCCATGTGCTATACTTTCACTAGCCAAGATAACACATTTAGCTAAGAGGATCTAAAGAGGTCATTAACAAGAGTTTAAGTAATAGTACAACTATTTCACTAGCTCTATTGTGTCATTTGGATCCCACAAGCAAATAATTCGATGAAGAAAATTAATTCTAAATCCAACATTGGAAGAAAAGGTAGTCCACTAGGATACTAAGGAAATGCTAGTTCTACTTACTCCAGGTAAAGTTTGACCATGTCTCTCCTATCTTTCAGGTTTATGACGATGTCACTAAACATACTGACTAAGACAATAAACCCATTCTTGAGCTCTTATTTACCTAAACTAGGAGGTGTCATCAAGAGTAAGGTTCATTTGAAGGTCTCAATTTTCTATGCTAAGGGATTAATACGGGAAGGTTAGTTATGCACGAATTTGAACTAGGGTTGACTATTTCATTTGCATTTCTTTATTGCATTTTCAAGGTAAGGAAAACATGGCACCCCAATTAATTAAACGTCTATTGTTCACTGGAAATTCACTACAAGATATTAAATTCAAATTTGTTTAACATATATATATATATATATATATATATATATATATATATATATCAACCTTTTTATTGTACTAAATATGAATTAAAATTGTACTAATGATTAAATGCACATTTCCCAAGGTATACCTAAAACTAACATCTCATACATATTACCAAATTTCAAATATAAACTTTTTTGTAACATAACAATACATTATACATATATACATTCTATAATGATCTATATAAATTATAATAATAAACAATGAATTACACCACGCCTTTTCTCCATCTTTCTTGCAACCTGCAAAAACATGTGAGCAGGAAATCAACGATAAATCATTGGCATGACATCCACCTAGATCTAGCATAATTAACATTCTCATTTTTCCATTTACATAATATTAATAGTTTGTTTTCAAAAAAAGGGGGGTTAGAGACATACTTATTTCATTTCATTTCACCTTATTTCCTATCCAATGAAAGAGAAAGAGATAGGGAAGAGAGAGAGACATTATTTTACCAAAAGTTCAATTTCACACAATAAGTCACATGATATATTTTCAAATAGTTATTTACAAGTGTCAACAAGTTTCCACAATGGTTAGGTTACATGCTGGAGGTCCTACAACTTTCTTTGTACGTTTTTCAACTAGCTGTAAAAACATTCAATTAGGGCTCAGAGGCTAAGAAACCACTTTCAAACATTGTCTTCCAGAAAGTAAACATACCACATGTAAGTTTCTACATGTCCTCCTAGTGGAATTCCAAACTGGCGAACAATTTATAATTGGCGGTTAGTTTTCTGAGGTCATTGATCGTAATTGGCCTGGTTGGAAATGATCAAAAGTTAGCTTGAGGGCTCACAAAACCACCTCCAAAACTAACATTCGAAGGACAAATGTGTAACGAGAAATTTCCTACAAGTTCCCCTATATATGGAGAATTTTTCAGAGTCAACAGGACTGAGAACTGGCAGACAGGTTTCAAACGGCGACGGGTTTTCCGGAGCCACCGGTCGTAATTGGTCTAGTGTGACATAGTCAAAAAACTGGACTATTTATTTTTTTATTACGTCTCACTACACAACAACCACACGGCTCTACGCAAAGACCTCAACAACGCAATAAATTCAAGACACTAACTTACAAAATTATCGACTCACATAACACATGCCACACCATAATAAATGTCCGATGTGGACCACAGCGCAACCTTTTCCCCTCCCTGATGAACGCATGCTAGAAATGACCCAACCACAGAAAAAGGACCCAAGGATCGTCAAGCCCTACGCACAAGCATTACCATGATTTACATCTTAGTTACGATTAACATCAATAACATTTACATCAGGATACTTTTGTCAATTTTTCCACCTATGAGGTTCTTAAATTAATTCCAATTAACTTACAGTTCGAACCATTTATATTTAGCTCTTTAATCCCTTTCAATGATCTCTGAATTACATTATTATTTTGCCCTCTTAAATTGCTACAATTCCTGATTTGCTCATTCTTATGTTAAGCTTATGTTTCTCGAACATTTATTCAATTTAAATTCTATCTACCCTTACTACATAGTTGGGGGTAAAAGACTGAATGATGTCAACAACAAAAATCTTTAGCATTCGAGGCAAAAAAAAAAAAAAAGAAAAGATTTAGATGTCAAGATACATGTTCCCAAAATATTTTTTCGATCACGATATCCTTAATTTCCCATCATAGTTTAAGATATATGAAAAACTTCTTGAAAACATTCAACATTCCATCTGAAGAAATTTTTTATATATATAATATTATATATAATTATTATATCTATAATATATTATATTTATATATATATCTCTCTCTCTATTTATATCTATAGATATATATATGATATATCTATAATATATCTCTTTTGTGTTTTCTCAAAGTTAGATCACCCCAAGAGATGCAATTATTTCCTATTATTTTTACACAAGTAAATATCTAATGAAGTTACAAGTACCTCCAATAGTGACAATTATTCTAACCTCGATCTTGTTTTATTCGGATATGTTTTACTTATCTAACTTGCACTATTGTTGCATTATTAGCATCATTTGTAACAAAAGAGTTACTAAAGTACTGTGTCTAATATCTTAAAGAAGTACATGCTTGGAAGCATTAGAACCATACATAACCACATTGATTTATTTCCAAATTGAGATCCCATGTTTCTTCTCTCATTTTGGCGATTCCGCATGAGAAATTTCTTTTTATTATTCTTAAATTCATAAGTCCAACTAACAGTAATTATGGAACCAAGTTATCATTTTCCCTGTGTCTCTTATTCAACATCTTTCAAATCAATTCTCATTGCAAAGAGTTACTTAAAATTTTTCTACCACCCACCAGTTAACCTCCAAAACACACTATGGTTTATTTTATTTGGATTCAACTTAGGGAGATCTCGCCCTAAACAAAAATCATCTTCGTAGGTGAAAAAACATATTTACCCAATAATCCTTTGTAAAGGACCCATGTGCTATACTTTTCCTAGCCATAGATAACACATTTAGCTAAGAGGATCTAAAGAGGTCATAACAAGAGTTTAAGAGTAATAGTACACTATTTCACTAGCTCTATTGTTCATCATTTGGATCCCACAAGCAAATAATTCGATGAAGAAAAAATTTCTAATCCAACATTGGAAAGAAAAGTTAGTCTCTAGGATACTAAGGAATGCTAGTCACTTACTCCAGGTAACGTTTGACCATTTCTCTCCTAATCTTCAGGTTTATGACGATGTCCACGACCATACTGACTAAGACAATAAACCCATTCTTGAGCTCTTATTTAGCCTACACTAGGAGGTGTCATCAATAAGGTTCATTTGACGGTCCTCAATTTTCTCTATATAAAGGGAATTATACGGGAAGGTTAGTTATGCAACGAATTTGACTAGGGTTGACTTTCATTTGTCATTTCTTTATTGCATTTTCAAGGTAAGAAAACAATGCACCCCCAATTAATTTAAAGTCTATTGTTCACTGGAAATTCACTACAAATGATTAAATTCAAATTTGGTTTAACATGGGTCAATTATCAACCCTTCTCTTGAGACAATATGGCCCAACAACTTGCCCTCGTGTGCCACAAATAAAAATTTCTTTGGATTCAATGACACCCCAAACCTTCTACACATTTGAAATACTTTCCTGAGGTGAAAGTGGTGGTCTACTGTGTTCTTTGAGAAGACAGTGATATCATCTAGATATACTAGCACCATCTTGTTGATCAAGACCTTGAACACCATATCCATAGCTCGTTGAAATGTTGCTCTGGCATTGGACAATCCAAATGGCATCTTCTTGTAAGCATATGTGCCCCATTTTGTGGTGAAGGTCGTCTTGTACTGATCTTCCTCTTTCACTATTATCTTATTATAGCCTGAGTATCCATCTAGCAATGAAAACCTCTCAGAGCCAGCTACAACCTGCAATATTTGCTCCATCGATGGAAGTGGGTAGTGATCTTTGAGTAATGCTCTGTTTAGATCACAAAAGTCCACACACAATCTGATTTCTCCATTTCTTTTCCTCACATGAACCAAGTTTGCAACCCAACTTGAATTCTTGATAGGGAAGATGATGTTGGCCTCAATTAGTTTGTTCAAATCTTTCCTCATGAGAGGTTCAATTTGAGGGTTTATTGGCCTTTGCTTTTGTTTGAAAGGCTTAGATCTCGGATCCTGCTTGATAGTGTGTTGTGCCAACCTTGGGTTGAAACCTCTTAAATCCTTTGTAATTCCAAGCAAAGACATCTTGGAATTCCTGACAAAGTTGAATGAATTCAATTTTTTCTTGTTGAGTACTTACCTTTCCAATTAGCAACGTTTTTCCTTCACCTATAGAAATGGGCTCTTAATCTTCATCCTTTACCTGAATATTAGCGTTCTCCTTTTGGAATTGATCATTTAGGTTAAATATTTACTCCCAAGTTACTAGGCCCTTTGTTAGTATGTTGGTTATCAGCTGCACTACTTGGTCACCATACCACTGTTCTAATTTGTCTTTATTTCTAGCAGAGAACTCAGCCTCGTCTTATAATAAAAGTGACAATTTGCTGGTCATTCTTGAAGACCTACCAACATGTGTTATTGTTATCTGGGATAGCTCGTCTTACAATGACTATGATATGGGGCTGATATTTCTCACTCTTGATACCCTCTAAAACAATCAAATTTTGCCCCGGTCACTGTCAGTCTATCCTGTTGCTTCATTCTCCTTCCTTGGGATGGAATTGATGCCTAAATGCTTAAAAATCCTCGATGAGGTCTCATACCTAGATTCTTGTAGTTTCTTTAACAGATCATTCCTAGCAGCATTTTGTCCTTAGACCTGATTCGCAGCTAACTCACTGTCGCTAAAAACCTACAAGTTTTTTAAACCCTCTCTTTCCTTGCCTAATGTAATCCATAGATCAAAGCTTCATAATCCGCTGTGTTGTTTGAGAAAGAAAATTAGAAACAAAAGGCTGAGTAATATTTCATACCTTGAGGCAAAACGAGTATAGCCCCTCCTCTACCTCCTTGTCTACTTCTTGAGCCATCAAAAAATAACTTGTCATACCTCATTATCATCTTTTTGGCCTAGCTTAATGATATCAGGAAGAGGATGATTCTCCTCATGTAAATAGTAAGACTCCTAGTTCATTTTCCTCCATTCCGTTATAAGGGTTCAAAATCATGCTTCTTGCTTGCCCACTCGTCAAGACTCAAGTCTAGAATACACCCAACCTTGATATCTACCTCACAAATGTTTGGGAGGTCCTCTTAATTAAAGGCTAAACAATTGGCATTGATTGGGCATTGGGTACATAAGGCTCAATATAGTAATCCTCAATGGGCTTAGATATGATCATAGCCTTAGCTCCATACCTTGTTCTAAAAATCATGTGCTGACCAATTAGCAAACAAATAGCCTCCAATTATAGTGGTGAAGTCTCTTAACAAACACAATGCAAAATGTGGTGGTAAGTCTATGACTGATACATTTTCCAATACAGTCACATTGGGGAATGTGTGAAATGTGAGGTTCAAATCCTTTATGACTCCAACCATTATTACTGATGTCCCATCTAATTACACTATGCCCTTGGAGATGACTTTGTATTGAAGACCTAGCTGATTGGCTATTTGTTTTTGCATTACAATGAATTTGTACTGAAGACCCAGCTGATCGACTATTTGCTTTGGCATGACTGAGCTACTCGCTCCCGAATCAATCATGCAATTATGTACCAATTTTTTCCCAATGATCAATGAAACATAGAATGGAGGGGGATTTAGATTCTTACCTTGTTGTCTTCCATGATCTCCCTTCCAAGCTGAGTTACATTGGGTAAATACTTTCTCTTGTTAGTTAGGGGGTTGACTAGTATGAGGTTGACCAATTGGTCTATAGTAGCCTGCAACAGGTCTCTCTATCCTTGGGATAGCCAACATGAATCCCACATTGAGATGTTTGCATTTGTTTTCTTCATCTGTTAAATGATGTTAAATGGTGATGAGCTATCTTTTTGCTTCCCTTTTCATTAGTACATTCTTCTCTTGCACATGGGTCTTTACAACCAGTGTAGGAGTGGGTCTTGAAGGTGTCTTGGGCTAGATCTACACATTGGGATTTGTAACTTTGGGTGCAGAATAACTTAGAGGGCTAATAGAGGTTTGAGGATTACCTGATTTCAGAAGATTGTCCCTTCTCCAATATTCCTCTTCTTGGAGCAGGTATTGGCAGATATGCTTTCTAACACTATGAGGATGTGCTTGGTTCATATTCCACAGAAATCTTCAGCCTGCCAATTGAGAAGCATGGAAAACTCGGAGGAGTCCTTTGTAAGCATTATACTGATTTTTCCTCTTGAATGGGTCTTGGGACACACTAATGGTCTGTAGCATCAAGGCCTGGTTTAGTGCACCATTGAAACACATTGAAGGTAGTCATGGGAAACACCAATAATAAGCCATGTCATTTTGTGTTGGAACCAAGGCCCTTGATGGAATAATTTGGGCCATATGGTTTGAAATGCCTTAGAACTTGAGGTTTTCATGTTGGTTTTGGTTTTGATTTGCAATCCATGAGAAATAAAGTCTATTATTAAGGCTATATGGGGGTCTTTTGATAGGGATGAGGCTGATACGGCCTAGTACAATGAAAATAAATTGTTTGATATTCAACATAGCTACAACTCCTAAGAATTTCACATTTTTCATGCGCAACCTGATTGTAGCTCTTTTGTGAAGAGGTTCAAATTTGTTATAACAACAATCCATGAGAAAGCATGCAAAGTATGTTGTCTTTCGAAGGTCCTTAGGCAGCAATCGAAGTTGTTGATTATGGAGCTCCTAGTCATTTATAGGTGGCCTATTGAAGTTTACCAGCAATGAATTAAGTAATGTTGTCAGCATCATAGTGTGGATGCAATGTTATAGGCTGAATGGCTAAAGTACTGCCTCCCATTGATAGGTAAGTACATGTTGATAACATGTATTTGAACGTGAAAAAAAGGCTTTAGAACTAGCTATATTTGTTTTTTGTGTCGTGCATTGGTTGAAAATGTAATTTGTAATTAGTTTGAAAAACATACATGTAAACTAATTGAATGATAAACAGATTTCTCGAAAAGAATGGGAAAATGTAATTTAGTTATAATGAGAAGAGATATACCTGTTAGTACCAATTGTAGACAACATGTGTAGGCGTTTCTCTTCTAGCAATATTTGTTTCACATACCTTGTTGTTTTGATTTTTGAGTAGCACTCAAAAGTAAAAGGCAGAGATATTCTCAAATGGTCAATGGAATTAACTCTGGATAATGTTGTGAATGTCAATCTTGGTTTCTCATCATGTCCAATATCAATTATTGCTTTAGGAAAAGTTAATCCTTGAGACTCATGTATGGTAAGTGCCCAAACCATTTTTAGTAGCACCTTTCGTTGATTACCTCTTATTATGGGTAATACAGGAATGGATTTAGGATTTATTGGGTCCCAATCTGGACCGGTGTAGTTATCAAATTATACTATTATAGACATGGACAAGTTGGGTGGTTTGGAGCCAGCGGTGTAGATAATGTCTTATATAGCACCAATGGAACCATTAACTAATCCAGCTTCAATGCACAAATTATAGAGTAGCATAACACATCGACTTATACATAAAAGAACTTCATTTTCCAATTGGTCATTGTCTACATCTTCTAATCCTAAGCACCTTGTATATTCGGCAACACTTTGTGTGATCGGCTTGAATAAAGACTTAAGCATTTGTTTGTTATGCGCACGAACACATTTTTTAGTAACATATAAGTGGATTGGTGAATCAAAGGATTCCCTTATGTCCTAGCTGAAGCATGCATTTATCTGTTTCATGAGTGTTTCCCAATCATGAAAATAGGTTCAACATTTCTAATGTTTTTCAAGATTGTACGAAAGATGATTTTTTTGGGATCATTTCCTTGTTGTTGAAATATTACATCTAAGGTAATGACAATGTTGAAAGTGTCCCAAAGCCTTCTCCCAATTGTGTTTCCTAGAAGCAGTGTAAAATGACCAATGCAAGCAGAGATGAATGAAAGTATTTGTAATCATTATAAATGAAAGAAACCTACTAAATAATTAAGAATCTATGGAGGGTTGAAACATGATGCAAACTTACTGACATATATAGGGAAATCCCTGACAGGTGGTAGTTGAGCAATATCTCCAATAAGAATCATAGATCTATCGCCAAATGGTTCAATTGCATGTGTTGGGAATGCTTACTAAAGTCGATCATTGATGTTTTTGAGAATTTTGGGTCCTATAAAACTCGTCTCATCTATGAGAATGTAATGCACGTGTTTCATTTCTTCTTGAAACATTGCCAATGTTTTTCCTTTTAAAGCATGGACATCCCTAATTGGGATTCTAAGGCCAGTATGTATTGTTCTGCCTTGTATGTTGAAAGTAGCGACTCTTGTAGGAGCAAGGAGCAATAAAGGACTTTTTCCATCTATTGAGTGAGAGTCCAATGTGTTCCTGATACATTGGATCATATATGATTTACTAGTCCCAACTGTTCCTTGAATAATCATTTTTAGTGGTTATTGATTCCCTACATGATTACAATGATCCATGACCATGGAATATGCAGTATGTTGTTCTGTAGATAAACTTTGTATGGAGAGAAGGTATTGTGGAGCCCTATTGGTTATTGGCATCGATGAACTGTCATCATCAATCTGAAACTATGATAATTCACCACCGGGAACTCCTCATGATATGATTATTTACTAATGCACAGCCTTTAGTTTGGTGGATGTAATCTAGAAACACAACAACAAACATAACACAAGAATACCATAGACTATGATACGAAGGAATGATGAAAAATATGAAAATATAGTGTAAATTATAATATCAACATGAAATTGTTACAATCTCACCCATGAGGTACTTCAAGTGTTACTGACTTCACTTGCCTTCCAAAAATAACTATGGGAGAAACTTCACAATTACACCTCTTAATGGCTTCTTTAACACACCTTCAAAATGATGGCTTCCTTTACACACTTACTCATACAATATTTCTCACTACTTCCTTCTATGCTAAATGAGGGGGGTGGCCTCTTTATTTATAGAACTTTAGGCTTATCCATCTTATCTCTAAGATAGGATAAGAAATCCACTCCGACGAATCATATTCCATACCATAACTCTTATCTGTACATGTAAGCTTATCTTTTAAGATAAGATAAACCTTATCATTTCACATGGGTTCCACATTTTTAGAATTTTTACAAATAAAATACACAAAATATTTATGACCTCACTCCTTGTCCTTATTACCAATATAATATTTCTAATTCCTAATCATGTAGACCCTACTTCTCTACTTACCCCAACTTTGACATTTTAACATTACCGGACCACTTACGACAAATATTTACTTTTTACCACAACATTCCTATTATACTTTTGACTATTACCGTACTATACATTATTGGTGGCGTCGTACTGGCAGCGCCGTTATCTTCTATTGGATGCTACTACTAATTATACTTAACAACATCCTATTCCTAATACATACATTAATGAAATAGAAATTACAGAGGAAAATTTTAGTGTCGACATCTTCCCCCTTCCTAGCTTCTACTCCGTCCTCGGAGTAGACTATTCTGGTGCTTGGAAAATCTTTAACTTGTCATGGTTGACCCATTTCGTAATGGGAGTGCCATCCAATTCCTCCAGTCGATATGTACCATTTTCATGCACAGCTGCTATTTTGTAGGGCCCCATCCATTTTGGAAGAAATTTTCTCTGTCTTCTTTTTTTGTATCTGGAATCATATACTAGAACCAAGTCATTCACATGAAATGGAGACCAACGGATCTTTTGATCAAAGTATTCCTTCTGCTTCATTTTCTTCTTATAGCTTGTATCCTTTGTTATTTCCCTCATTTCCTCTAGCAAATGAAGATGTACCAACCTTTCTTTTACTGAATCACTTTCATCCATCCTTTCATTTTTCATAACTCTCACAGTGGGAATATCAAACTCAATAGGAAGAACTAGATCAATGCCATAAGCCAACTGAAATGGGGAGTATCCTGTTGCTGACTTTGATGTTGCCCTATATGCCCACAATGCTGCATGAATCCTTTTATCCCACTTATGTACCTGCAAGGTTGCATCTTTTGCTAGAATTTGACACAACACAAAAAAAATTCGTTCCACCTATCCATTTGTGCTTGGCTTGTATGTTGTTGCCTTCCTGTGCTTAATAGAAAACTTATTAACTAGGGCTTCTACCACCTCATTAATGAAGTGGCTTCCTTGATCTGTTACAATTTCTAATGGACAACCAAATCTAGTGACAATGCGTTCATATATGAACCTTGCCACTTCATCCATGGAAGCTATTTTCAATGGCCTAGCTTCAACCCACTTGGTTAAATAATCTGTGGTAACTACAATATACTTATTTTGGCATGGGGTAGTTGGAAGTGGACCTACAATGTCTATTCCCCACTTTTCAAAGGGACCAAGTGGAAGAATAGGGCATAATGGAGCTGATGAAGTCTTACGGTTACCATGTGTTTGACAAATATCACATGTCTTACAATAATTATAACAATCTCTAAAAAGAGTGGGCCAGTGATAACCTGCATCCAAGATCCTTCTTGTTGTAAGTTGTCCAGAGAAGTGCCCTCCACATGTACCATTGTGGAATTCTTCTATCAGCTCCTTCCCTTGATCACGTCCAATTGCTCTCTTGTACTGTCCATCAGGTCCTATTCGAAATAATACTCCATGCAGAATAGAATATGGACGACTGGCTTGAGTAATCTTTCTCTTAGTCTTTGCATTGGCACCATCAGGAAACTTGAATTCATTCAGATAATTCCAAATATCTATGTATTCACTAGGGATTGTGTCAAGGGATAACAATGTTGCATCTGGGAAATCATCATCATCACAAGATGAACCTAAACCATCATAGGCTCGAGAGAGTGCATCTGCATTGACATGCTTCTTTCCTGGCCTATCTATAATATCAAATTCAAATTATTGTAGCAAAATTATCCATCTTGATAGCCTCCCTGATGGGTTAGGCTTATTGACAATATATTTTAGAGCCTGATGATCTGTTACAACTATAAATTTCTGGCCTAGCAAGTAATTTCTAAACTTCTTTACAGCAAAAATGATAGCTAGAGCCTCTTTTTCAGTTACAGTATAATTTACCTCAGCACTGCTCATTTGTCTGCTCCCAAAGTAAACTGGATGATCATTCCCATTTTCATCCTTTTGGCTCATAGTACTTCCTAGTGCTGCATCTGAGGCATCAGTATACACAATGAATGGCTTGCTCCAATCTAGATTCTTTAAAATAGGTGAAGACACCAAGGCTTCCTTCAGTTGTTTAAAAGCTTCATGCGCCTTATTTCCTGGTTCATAAGTAACATCCTTCTTCAAGAACTGGGTTAGTGGCTGTGTAATTTTTGAGAAATTCTTGATGAATCTTCTATAGTAACCCACATGGCCTAAAAATGATCTCAACTTACTTCTATTCATAGGAAATGGTAACTCTTTGATTTTTGAAACTTTATCAGGATCAGTACCAATACCATCTCTGGATACAACATGCCCTAACAAAACACCTTTAGAACATCCAAAGACACAATTTTTAGGGTTTAGTGAGGCTTGTGTTTCATCTAACCTTTGAAATGTTGTCTCCATTTGGTGCAGGTGGTCCATCTTGCTCCCATAGATGCAAAAATCATCCAGAAATACTCTGATGAAGTTCCCAATGTAGGGTTCAAACACCCTATTCATCAAACGATGGAGCATTGTTGGAGCATTACACAACCCAAAAGGCATAACTCTATAAGCAAACGTTCCCCAAGGAGTGGTGAACGTGGTCTTCAGCTGATCTTTCTCTGCTATACGAACTTGGTTGTATCCGCTATATCCATCAACAAAACTATAGCACTCTTGGCCAGCTACTTCATCCAAGATCTGATCTGAGAATGGAAGAGGGTAATGATCCTTCTTTGTTTCCTTATTGAGCTTCCTATAATCAACACAAATGCGTAGCTTCCCATTCTTTTTTATTGAGATCACAATGGGAGAAACCCATTCTGAATTCTCTATAGCAAATATGAATCCTGCATCAAGCAACTTATATATTTTTTCTTTTACAGTCTTGGGAATATTAGGATTCATTCTATATGGCATTTAATTTATGGGCTTAGCACCATCTACTAGCTCAATAGAATGTTCTACCCAACTTACTTGACAGAGTTCCTTGTAATCAAAAGTGAATAGGTGTATGTACCTTCGAAAGAGCTAGAGGTAGCATTCCTTCTCACTCTCCATCACAGCATCACCAATCTTTATTTGTTGGAGATGATCATCAATTTCTTCTTCAGATAATTTTATGGGTTCATGAGTCGGTGTGACTGGAAGGATATCCATGACCGAAACATCAACCTCACTTTCTTCATCTTCTGTGTCCACTTCACTGGTACTAGAGTAATCAGAGGATGTCCAATCATCAGTTTCATCACTTGAATCCACAGGTTCTGCCTTATGATGCCGAGGGATCACATTTATCTTCACCCTCTCTCTACCATGTCCAAGTGTCATGAAGCCTTCATTCCAGTAGTTTCTTGCATGAACTCTCCTTAGCCATGGTCTTCCCAACAACATTGGGTACGCAACAGTACCATTTTTCATCACCTGAAATTCTACCACACATACAACACCCATAACAGATATCACCACATTTGAAACTACACCTTCTGGTTTAGTTTTTCCCTTATTTAATGACCTTAACATAAGTGTTGAGGGGCGATCAATTTTTAAACCCAACATATTCATTACAGACTCGGTTATTACATTAACTACAACACCTCCATCAACTAAGACATCATGAATTGAAATACCATTACATAATACCTCAGCTTGTGGAGCGTAGGGATCCACCTCTGCCTCCAAAACAGGGGCCTCAACTTCCTTCCTTCGTCGAGCATTAAGTCCACTTCGCAGCTCCCGCCTCTTCTCAGAAGACATAGCCAAGAGTTGACCATATGTAATATTTGTAGGCCTTTTGGACAGATCTTCTAAGATGGAGTATGGTCCTTGTCCCTATGAAATCAAAAAATCCTGCACACCCAACTTTCTTCTCCTATGTTTCTTACTAGTTTCTCCTTTCATCTTCTTAGGATCATTTCCATCTTGATTATCTTTTTCTTTCTTTCTTTTTATTACAAACACATCTACTTCATTATTTATGCTCTTATCTACTACATCAAAAGAATTCACAGGTGTTTTTCCTTTATCATTATCTCTTGTACCAGATGTAGAAGCTCTATCTAGACAATTATACTTACAATGACCCTTTTTATAACAACCATAACATACAACTTCATAAATATTTCTTTTTGGACCTCTATCTCCTTCCTGAGAACTAAATTCTTTTCCTTGAAGAAGATTAATAGTTAACTGACCCATCTTCTTGAGCAAATATTCATACTCATTAGATGTACTAGGAGAAAAAATTTTGCTCACAGAAAGTGGTTGTGGATTTTGGACCAAAGGTGCTGGTGTAGGCTCTACTTTAGCAACAAAATTCTTTGGGCTCCTCTTCCATGCTTTCTTCTTACCTTCTTGTAATCTCCTTTGCTTGTTCAATGGTAGCTGGGCGGTCATACTTCACTCGTTGTCTGATCTCTGGCTTCATCCCAAGAATGAAGTGCTTACAGAGGAGATTATCCACGCCATTCATCAACCCATCCGCTAATCCTTCCTTCCGGATCTGGGCATCGAGCTTTCTCCTTAGCTCTAGAACACGAGCATGATAATTCCTTATCTTCTCCTTTTTTCCTTGGGATAGCTTTGTGATATCGATCATGAGATCTACATATTTCTGTTGTTCACCAAATTCTTCAAGAAAACTTTCAGTTAATAAATCCCATGAGTTTTTCACATTATCACCTAGTGTTTCAAACCACCTAAGGGCTGAACCATCCAAAAAGGTAGAAAAAAATTCAGTCCATGCTTCCCTTCTTATAAGGCCATTACAAATACAAGATCGTTTAAACTCTTGAATGAAAGAGGAAGCATCTTCATTAGATTGGGCTGAAAAAATAGGAATCTTCCCCATTTCCAAAAGTAACCACAGTGAAATACCAACCCACAAGTACAATCAACAAGACTTATGTGCACAAATAATTGGAATCACTATAATAGAAAATAGAAATGACCACAGTAAACTATGGCAAAACTTGACTTACTGCAGTAAAAACTGACTTTACTATGGTAAACACTATTCACAGTAAAAAGTGAAGTTACTGCGGTAAATACTATTCATGGTAAAAAGTGACTTTACTGCGGTAAATACTATTCACGACAAAAAGTGACTTTACCATGGTAACTACTATGCATAGTAAAAACAAGGTTACCCTCCAAATGTTTTCTGACTAAGTGGAAATATCTCTCTAGAAAATCCACCAACGAGGAATGGTCCCGGCAACGGAACCAAAATGTCATCACCAATCCGGTACTATGATAATTCACCACCGGGAACTCCTCGTGCTATGATTATTTACTAATGCACAGCCTTTAGTTTGGTGGATGTAATCTAGAAACACAACAACAAACATAACATAAGAATACCATAGACTATGATATGAAGGAATAATGAAAATATGAAAATATAGGTGTAAATTATAATATGAACATGAAATTGTTACAATCTCACCTATGAGGTACTTCAAGTGTTACTGACTTCACTTGCTTTCCAAAAATAATTATGGGAGAAACTTCACAATTACACCTCTTAATGGCTTCTTTAACACACTTTCAAAATGATGGCTTCCTTTACACACTTACTCGTACAATATTTCTCATTACTTCCTTCTATGTTAAATGAGGGGTGTGGCCTCTTTATTTATAGAACTTCTAGGCTTATCCATCTTATCTCTAAGATAGGATAAGAAATCCACTCCGACGAATCATATTCCATACCTTAACTCTTATCTGTACATGTAAGCTTATCTTTTAAGATAAGATAAACCTTATCATTTCACATGGGTTCCACATTTTTAGACTTTTCACAAATAAAATACACAAAATATTTATGACCTCACTCCTTGTCCTTATTACCAATATAATATTTCTAATTCCTAATCATGTAGACCCTACTTCTCTACTTACCCCAACTTTGACATTTTAACATTACCGGACCACTTACGACAAATATTTACTTTTTACCACAACATTCTTATTGTACTTTTGAATATTACCGTACTATACATTATTGGCGGCGTCATACTGGCACCGTTTTTATCTTCTATCGGACGCTACTACTAATTATACTTAACAACATCCTATTCCTAATACATACATTAATGAAATAGAAATTACAGAGGAAAATTTTAATGTCGACAGAACGAATGCTATTTAGAAAATGTACTCATGTATCATGTAATGGTGACAGTAAAGAATGCTATCTCCAATCATGGTTCAGGTCGTAATCACGATGACAAAGTAACTCAATATATGAAAATTGCATGTCATTATGTGGGGCTAATCCAGACATTAGTTCCCACTCATTCGTCTCTGTAAGACCTACATCTAGGTTTTCGTCGAGGTTATCTTTAATTACATCATCATATTTTGGTGGTGTTTGCATGCGATCAATATGCCAAACATGGTATGTACCCCTTATAGATTCCCATGAGTGAACTAATTCTTCATTTGTGATGTTGATACTAACAAACAAAATTCAAAAGGGTTTATATAGTAAGCTCTCACTTCAACAAAATTCCACATATTGATCTGATTCTTCATCAGGGATGAAATAAAATCTTGGCCATACATGCACTATAGCTTGTCGAATTTTCCATTTTTCCTTTTTATGGTTTGGAGAATAAGACCATGACCTAGAAACATCCAGCATTGTAATTTTTGATACGTACGAAAGACGATGCACGTAAGCATGTAGGAAATTTGAATCAACTGAATCGTCATCAAAATTTAGCTGTACATGTCTATACACCCTTCGTCCAACACTAAGAGTAATAAAGTGTCTGCTACACTCCACAAGCGGTAGTTTCAATAACATGTGACATGCTTCTTGTGCGCCAATATCACGCTATGCTATTGTGTCTGTAAGAAATTTTTGCTATGCACACAATGTTGGGTCTTGGGAATGATTGCCAGCAACAACACGCATCAGCATATCATGATAACTCTCTGAACTCTTTTATGTTTTTGCAACATACTTTACAATGTAATTTAAAACTGCTCGATGGGAAAGGATGGGTTGACAATCTATGTTTTCCCTTCAAAGTGAAAACATATGATTCGTTTTTAAAAAATAAAATAAAATAAAAAATTGAAGATGAATATGATTGTTGCAGTGGAAGGGGGTGGGAAGCACACTTTATGAAGGTGATGTATTTTGGAAGTAGCTCATAAATTAAGCTCTTCTTATTTAATACTTCCAACGCTAACATATGGTTTTAGCAATGTATGCCCTTCTATATTGTGTATAGTTATATCTCATAACATTTAGGGTGAAGTTTGTTGTGCTAGTAATGTGAAACTATGGAGATCGAGATATGGAAATTAATATTGAGTAATGTAAAAGATTAAGTAAAAGAGGAAGGAGAACGTAAAAGGAAGAAAAAGGAGACATGTAATATACAAGAAGGTGGTGTTGTAGTAAAGCCATAACATAAGGAGTTTTGCAACGAATGAAAGTGTATTAGGTGCAAGCGACATGAAGTAGCACATATAAAAAAAGAATGAAAAATAAAGATTTTTGAAAGTAAATAATGTAAACATAATAGTTAATTAAACCCATTTTATAATGATATTAAGAGAAAAATGTATTAAATATATGCCACATAATTTTTGAAACATGGAAGTGGAGGTAACACATGTGGGAACTCCAGGATTCCAATAACACAAAGTATATTCTTGTTTGGAGAATTTGTGAGTAACAGGAAATGGAGATGTGTTTTAATATTTATGTGTGAAGAAGACCCTGAAACAACTACAAAGCACTTATAGTTGTGGATTGGTCAAAGCCCCCCTAATTTTTTTGGATTGTTACAGGGAATGGATGTGTACTTCTTACTTTTTTCTAATATGAACATATGACGCTTATGTCATTTCATATTAGCACTCAAATGAGAAATTAGGTAATATGGGGATTCACTAAGGGATTGAACTTTGGAGATTGTTGTGAAAGTTAACCCTTGGCATTTGGTACCTGTAGACACCCTAAAACTACATACATGTTTCCAGTTTTTCCTTAGTTATTTGCATCCCTTTGAATTGTTAGTTAAATTAATTAATTAATTCATACACATTTTATCATACCCATTGGAATTTATTAAATTAATTCCTAAACCTTTTGCTAACTTAATTAAACATTTATTTTTACTCCACCCCATAGCTACTTAAATTAGTTATTTAAATCTCTTGATAATGGTACCATGGAAGATCAAAAAAGTCTATGGCGGGGTCTTGAGGAAGAATGGATCAAATTAAATTTTGATGGAGCATCAAGAGGAAATCCGGGTAGAGCTGGTGTAACACCCACAAATTACACACACTAATACAATAGTAATAATACCAGGATAAATTTTTTTTTTACTTACATGCTCACTACACAACACCACAAGGCTCTACGCAAAGAAACTCAACAATGCATAAGATTCAAGACACTTACAAAATTCATCGACTCACATAGACACATGCCAACACCATATAAATGTTGATGCCACACTTTCCCTGATGAACGAATGCTAGAAATGACCCAACCACAAGAAAAAGGGACCCAAGGATTGTCAAGCCCACACACATCATTACCATGATTACATCTTAGTTATGATTAACATTCCAAGAACATTACTATGCAAGGATAATTTTTATCATTTTTCCACCTATAGGTTCTTAAATGAATTTCACATTAAACTTATAATTAGACCATTTATAGTTGGCTCTTTATCCCTTTCAACAATCTCCATGAACTTACATAATTATTTGCCATATTTCAAATTGCATACAAAGTTCCTAATTTGCTCATTCTTATGTTAAGCTTATGTTTCTCAAACATTTATTCAATGTTTAAATTTTACCCTTACTACAATAGTGAATCTGAAGTGATGTCAAGACAGAAATCTTAGGATTCAAGGAAGATTTAGATTCAAGATACCTTTTCCCAAAATATTTTTCGATCACGATATCCTTATTTCCCATCATAGTTAAGATATATCAAAAACTTCTTGAAACCATTCAACATTTCCACATTAAGAAATTTTATATATATATATATATATCTTTTGTTTTCTCAAAGTTAGATCACACCAAGGCAATTCATATTATTTTTACCACAAGTAAATGTCTAATTGAGTTATAAGGACTCCAAGAGTGAGATTATTCCTAACCTCGAATCTCGTTTTATTCGTATATGTTTTACTCTAACATTGCACTATGGTCTCATTATTAGCATCACTTTATAACAAAAGAGTTACGAAAGTACTTGTCTAATATCTTAAAGAAGTACATGATTGGAAGCATTAGAAACATACTTGAACCAAAAGTGATTTATTTCAAAGTGAGATCCCACTTTTCTGAATTTCATGATTCCACATGAGAAATTTCTTTTATTCTTAATGTCCAAAGTGACATAATAAGGATTTATGGAAACAAGTTTACATGTTCCTAGTTTCTCTTAAGTCAACATCTTTCAAATCAATTTCGTTTGCAAAGAGTTACTTAACTTTTTCTACCCACTAGTTAACCTCCAAATCAACTATGGTTTAGTTTAATTCTGATTCACACTTAGGGGATCTATGCCCTATAATAGATCAGATTAAGGTGAAAAAACATATTTACCCAATAAAGCCTTTTGCAAAGGACCCATGCGCTATACTTTCACTAGCCAAGATAACACATTTAGCTGAGAGGATCTAAAGAGGTCATTAACAAGAGTTTAAGTAATAGTACAACTATTTCACTAGCTCCATTGTGTCATTTGGATCCCACAAGAAAATAATTCGATGAAGAAATTTAATTCTAAATCTAACTTTGGAAGATAACTTAGTCCACTAGGATACTAAGGAAATGTTAGTTCTACTTACTCCAGATAAAGTTTGACCGTGTCATTCCTATCTTTTAGGTTTATGACGATGTCACTAAACATACCGACTAAGACGATAAACCCATTCTTGGGCTCTTATTTACCTAAACTAGGAGGTGTCATCAAGAGCAAGGTTCATTCGAAGGTCTCAGTTTTCTATGCTAAGGGATTAACACGGGAAGGTTAGTTATGCACAAATTTGAACTAGGGTTGACTGTTTCATTTGCATTTCTTTATTGCATTTTCAAGGTAAGGAAAACATGGCACCCCAATTAATTAATGGTCTATTGTTCACTGAAAATACACTACAAGATATTAAATTCAAATTCATTTAACATATATATATCAACCTTTTTACCATACGTAAATATGAATTAAAATTGTACCTATGATTAAATGCACATTTCCCAAGGTATACCTAAAACTAACATCTCA
This sequence comes from Taxus chinensis, assembly GCA_019776745.2. Classification (NCBI taxonomy): domain Eukaryota; kingdom Viridiplantae; phylum Streptophyta; class Pinopsida; order Cupressales; family Taxaceae; genus Taxus; species Taxus chinensis. The sequence continues at coordinate 285,344,531 of CM034146.1, forward strand.
TACATATTACCAAATTTCAAATATAAACTTTTCTGTAACATGGAAATACATTATACATATATACATTCTATAATGACCTATATAAATTACAATAATAAACAATGAATTACACCACGCCTTTTCTCCATCTTTCTTGCATCCTGCAAAACCATGTGAGCATGAAATCAGTGATAAATCGTTGGCATGACATCCACCTAGATCTAGCATAATTAACATTTTTAGTTTTCCATTTACATAATATTAATAATTTTCATTCAAAAAAAGGGGGGTTAGAGACACATATTTATTTCATTTCATTTCACCTTATTTCGTATCCAAGGAGAGAGAAAGAGATAGGGAAGAGAGAGAGAAACAATATTTTTCCAAAAGTTCAATTTCACACAATAAGTCACATGATAGATTTTCAAACAGTTATTTACAAGTGTCAACAAGTTTCCATGATGGTTTGGTTACCTGCTGGAGGTCCTACAACTTTCTTTGTACGTTTTCCAACTAGTTGTAAAAACATTCAATTAAGGCTCGGAGGCTAAGAAACCACTTTCAAACATTGTCTTCCAGAGAGAAAACATACCACGGTAAGTTTCTACGTGTCCTCCTATACACCAAGAATACACAGGAACTGATGGAATTCAAAACTGGCGAATGATTTACGATTGGCGGCCAGTTTTCTGAGGTCATTGATCATAATTGGCCTAGTTGGAAATGATCAAAAGTTAGCTCGAGGGCTCACAAAACCACCTCCAAAACTAATGTTCAATGGAAAAATGTGCAACGAGAAATTTCCTACAAGTTCCCCTATATATGGAGAATTTTTCAGAGTTTATGGAACTGAGAACTAACAAACGGGTTTCAAAGGGCGATGGGTTTTTCGGAGCCACCGGTCGTAATTGGTCTAGTTGACCTAGTCAAAATATGTGACTGGAGGCCTACAAAATGCCTTTTCCAAACTAACCAGGAATATTTTTTCCCAAACTGAAGGTTCCAGGAAATAGTCTAGTAAAAATACTAGAGGTTTGTGAAGGTGGACAAGCATTTTGTTGTTCAGGGACCAAACGGTGGGTCAAAATGAAAGCCAACTTTTCAGTTTTAAGAGCTACTTAAAAGTACAAAACAGAGTAACATGGCTCCTAGAGAAATGGAAAAGAGAGCACAAAAATCGATTGGGGTCAATCTAAAGTTTGATGTGACTCTCCCCATAACAAGGAACACATACGACACTTGACACCTCTTTTCCGGGGCTTGAAGTTGTTTTTTGAGTTTCTTGAAATTGCATTTTTTCTAACTTTGCAAGGTAGACAAAAATGGTTGTTTTATTGACGACATCAGCTAACTCTCACCAATACCGGCGGAAATGAGTTCACCAATTATGACACTCTGGGTTAACAACATATGAGTTGTGGAGCCACTGGTTGATGATCAAATTGTAACTTGGTACAAAATCAGAAGGTGGTGTTTTATTGTTTTAAACTATCTAGCTTGGTTAAATATCCAATTGTATAATTATCCAATGTTTAATATTTAAGTTATATTGCAAATTGAGAACCAAAATATAAAAATTATAAAATATTTAAGGTAAGGAAACCATGCTTGAGAATGATGAATGAAGCGGGGTATGAGGAGCTCCGAGTGGTTTATACTTATCTATTGAGCCCACCACTCGACCACATGCCTATGATTTCAACTCTCTGTTATATTTGTGGATTCTTACACCCAATACTAAATCTCCTAGGCATTTGTAACTATAGCATCTGATAAAAATCTTATTCCATTTGTTTTGATGGGTTCATACCAATTCCAAGGCCCTCATTTTGGCACAAACAGAGGGGAACATTGGCAAAAGTTGTGGGGATCTATCTTTAAATCTGCCAGTTGCATTTTCTCAAAATTTTCTAAAGCCTTTTCACCAAACCCATTTTGTGCATATCTTATAGTCAAAGTTGTCTACAAAACCATATTTCTTTTCAAGACAATTTATTCAAACAGTTCATGTGCATGTCAATGCCTTCTCCTCCTTTTCACCTGTTGTTGCTAAGATCATATCGATCGTGGCCATGAAAATAGAGAAAGCCCACAAAATATAATCCAAAATTAAATGTTCTAATATACTAAATAGATAATGAAGTTATTGCTATGTGGTTTTGTCGAAGCTTTCCCCTGTTATGCCCTAGACTTGAAAATAGATTAGCTATAAATATTGATGCTAACAACAAACAGTTTCTATGCTTTCCCATCTCTCTCCAAGATAAGACACATTGTACCCTCCAATGTAGTCCTCAAACATTTTGATCAGTCATGTGCCTTCCCCATATTTCCAACTGCCGCGGCTTTTTGAAAACCCCATTTGATGCCAAACCCCTTACATTATACAACAAGCACCCATAACAATTTCAACCATAGTAACATCTGACAAAAACCCCTTATTTGTAATTTCTAGATAGATGTCCATTTCCTTATGCAAGGATCTCATTATGCGTTTTAGGAGGATGCAAAGAATAAAGGTTGTGGAATTTTCTTTACTCCTATGTCTATGGTGCTGAATCTTCCAAGGCTGCTTTAACCAACATTTTGTGCTCATATAGTAATCATTTCCATCCATGAAGCCACATCTCTCTAGGCACTTTTAATCCAACAATTCACATGCCATGTATATGCTCCCATGTTTAACATCCATGGCTACCAGGTTATTTGCAAACTACAACATCCGAAAAAATTCCTGCTATCTTCTCCTTATTTTCTCATACAAGAACATAAAAATCCCAGTAGACAATGGTTTCCTCTCACAGACAGGGCACACCTTCCACTGAGGATGGTCAATGTTTAGGGTTTCACATAAAGGAAGAGTGTAAGAGACAAATATTGCAGAGGATATAACTCATTGGACCATCAGGAAAGGGCAACTTTTAATGTTCATATTCAATACAACAACTTGGATGCACCATACAACCCACACCCACTTTTCCTACCACCATAACTGAAGTCCATCCAAACTCACCTTTAATTTCCGCACTTCCAACCAATAAAAAACACATTCCTTTTTAATTTATTTTTAGAACTTTTTATTTTAAATTATTTAAATGGGACACTACATTTCACTCCCCTTATAAGAGCATCATCCTCAATGCGACATAAAGCCAAGGGTAGAAAAATGATACACACGAAAGGAGGAAAACTTAAGATGACTTATGTCACCAAGGGATAAGAACCATTTCTAGAACATGACCACAAGGAAGTCAGGCAAGGTTTGACAATTTAAACTTAATGTTCTGTGAAGATTGGTAGTTCTCTTTTACTTCATTACTTATTCATTTCCTTTAAAGTGTTTATTAATTTCAACTCTTAATATTTCATTGTTTAAGATTTGGAATGTCTTATGTTCATGGGTGCCCAATAAAACTGACATCACAATACCACATCAGGCTCAAACACAACACTAATGGTTCACAAGACATCATGATATTTACTTTCACGATTATATTACATCACAAGAACTCAACCAAACCATGGAAAGAACATACATAGCCCTCAAAACATAGTACTTGTCACACATGCTTCTGACACAAAGGTACTCATAACATAAGCATACTACAACAACATGGAATTCCCAACATGTACACATACATGGGTTTCATGCAACTCAAAACCATAACTATAGCTATATAGGGTCAAGATGGAAACAACATCATACCAACAATGAGGAGCATCAATCCTCAACATCACAAAACACAACCAGACTCACAAGAGTACACATAAATCATAACACCAACACCATACACCTCCCAAAACATCAAAAAACAACTCCATATACCTCCCAAAGCATCACAAACAACTACATATACCTCTCAATGCATCACAAAAAAACTCCATATACCTCCAAAAGCACAAAAACAACTACATGTACCTCCCAGCATCACAAAGTCTCCATATACCTCCCAAAGCATCAATCACACCCTCACAAAATTCTCTTATGCCTCCCTCAAATCTTATGGCTCCCTCAAGTCTCTTATGGCTCCCTCAAGAAATAAAATAAAGATAAATTTTCCTTTTCACTCCCCAAAAGAGGTGGTCACCCTATGGCCCTAGATACATAGAGTTCAGATACCTCTAACCCAAGTGACATAATAAATCATGGTTCAACAACCCGCTAGTTATTTGTAACTCCTTGGGGCATACCCCCATACAACGAAGTGGGTCCATAGGTTCCACCACTCCATGGTGAATCCCATGACCCTATTCCAACACATTACGACATTAGAACCAACATAACAATCCATTTCAAATGCCAAGTGGCAAAAAATTTGAAGCCTTGGCTAGGCTATAAAAATTTTAAACTTGAAAAGAAAATTTAAGACTAACAAAAAAAATGGCCAAATATCCATAGTTAGTGCAAAAATCCACATGTTAGTGCAACAACCAAATAAAATGCCCAAAATATAAGAACATGTCAATCAAGAAAACTGTTGGTTCTAGCAAGAAAAGAGAAAATGTTCAATTTATGAATAAAATACGTATAGAGAAATAACACATTACAATAACTATGTGGCCTTATACGGCCACCAAAGGGGTACTCAACGAGTTGTTGGCACTCAGACATCGAGCCTCAGCTCGTAAAATAACATATCAAATAATACAACTGTCATCATCTCTCTCTAAATCATCTCGCCACCACTTCAACAAGGCTCAACATAGTCGTAACTACACTTAGGTTGAATCCATACGATAACCATATAGGGAGAGAGAAAAGAGTACAAGTTTCCATCTACTGAGCCTAAGGTGTCCGCGAAACACAATATACATGACACCCGTTGAGCAAGTGTCATACATACCAAATGAACAAAAGTGGGTTTTCAGCCTATGTAAGACTCCACTTCTTATCTCATACTTGGCTCGAGTGACTAGTCAATGGTACACATTTCCTCACTCCAAACATACACCTTTTACCGATTTCCCTTAGGGTCGGTTAGTGTAGGGTTCACAACATAACACATAACTACATCACTAACACAATGGTGATTCACACACATTAACCATAACGTCTTACGCATGGTATATATACAGGGTATAACATAATCATTACTTTCATGGGTTAAGATACATCACATTACCACATACTGCACCCAAAGTGCAATCATTGTACAATAGGGATCATACGTTCACCATATGTCCCTAAATCATGACATGAACCATCACATATTACATTGAATTATACGTATGAGGAACACAATGTCTAACATTACAACATATAGTTAATTGCAATTACAACATGGTGACACACATGATTCATCACAACACGGTGATGACATCATGATACAATCCAATTCACTTTACACCAATTTTGTCATGCAATACATCAATACACCTTCATACCACATAATTCCAAAATGCTCCACTAATCTGCAATCCACAATAACATTATTTTAAAACACAACAAGGTGGTACATCACACGTGAACTCTTCATAGAATCCATGAAAAGGAGAGTGAATACTCTCATCACAAGCACATCAACATGATAAAAAATATGCACTAAGTGACATGCACAACATGTGCATTCATAATATCACAATTACAATGTTGTTCACATTACAACATATATCACATTACTCTTCCAATATCCACCACCACCATGCAAAATCATCACTACTCCAATCTGTCCCAGAGGTTTGAGAGCGTGAACCTCGCTCTGATACCAAGTGTAACACCCACATTTTACACACACAAATACAACAGTAAAAATACCAAGATAATTTTTTTTACTTACATTGCTCACTACACAACACCACAAGGGCTCCAAGAAGAGAAACTCAACAATGCATAAGACACTTACATAATTCATCGACTCACATAGACACATGACAACACCATATACATGTCGATGCCACACTTTCCCTAATGAATGAATACTAGCAATGACCCAACCATAAGAAAGGGACCCAAGGATTGGCAACCCACAACACATCATTACCATGATTACATCTTAGTTATGATTAACATTCCAAGAACATTATTTATGCAAGAATAATTTTTCATTTTTCCACCTACATTTTATTAAATTCATTTCACATTCAACTTACAGTTTCAACCATTTAATGTTGGCTCTTTATCCCTTACAACAATCTCCATAACTTACATAATTATTTGACATATTTCAAATTGCATACAAAGTTCCTAATTCTCTCATTCTTATGTTAAGCTTATGTTTCTCAAACATTTATTCAATGTTTAAATTTTACCCTTACTACAATAGTGAATCTGACGTGATGTCAAGATAGAAATCTTAGGATTTGAGGCAGATTTAGATTCAAGATACCTTTTCCCAAAACATTTTTCGATCATGATATCCTTATTTCCCATCGTAGTTAAAATAGTTCAAAATCTTGTTGAATCCATCCAACATTTCCGCATCAAGAAATTATATATATATATATATTATATATATATATATATCTTTTGTTTTCTTGAAGTTTGATCACACCAAGGCAATTCATATTCTTTTTAACATAAGTAAATGTCTAATTGAGTTACAAGGACTCCAAGAGTGACATTATTCCTAACCTCGAATCTCGTTTTACTCTTATATGTTTTACTCTAACATTGCACTATGGTCTCATTATTGGCATCACTTTGTAACAAAAGAGTTACGAAAGTACTTGTCTAATATCTTAAATAAGTACATGATTGGAAGCATTAGAACCATACACGAACCACAAGTGATTTGTTTTCAAAGTGAGATCCCATGTTTCCACATTTTGTGATTCCGCATGAGAAATTTATTTTATTCTTAATGTCATAAGTGACATAACAAGGAATTACGGAACCAAGTTTTCAGTTTCCTGGTTTCTCTTAAGTCAACATCTTTCAAATCAATTTTGTTTGCAAAGAGTAACTTACAATTTTCTACCCACCAGTTAACCTCCAAATCAACTATGGTTTAGTTTAATTCAGATTTACACTCAGGGAGCTACACCCTAATAATAGGCCAGATTAAGGTGTAAAAAATTATTTACCCTATAGATCCTCTAAAAAGGACCCATGACACTATACTTTCACTAGCCAAGATAACACATTTAACTAAGAGGATCTAAAGAGGTCATTAACAAGAGTTTAATTTAATAGTACAACTATTTCACTAGCTCCATTGTGTTGTATGGATCCCACAAGAAAATCATTCGATGAAGAAAATTAATTCTAAATCCAAATTCGGAAGACAAGGTAGTCCACTAGGATACTAAGGAAGTGTTAGTTCTACTTACTCCAGATAAATTTTGACCATGTCATTCCTAGTCATCAGGTTTACGATGATATCACTAAACATACAAATTATGATAATAAACTCAATCTTGTGCTCTTATTTACCTAAAATAGGAGGTGTCATCAAGAGTAAGTTTTCATTCGTAAGGTTTCATTTATTTTATGCTAAGGGATTAACACAGGAAGGTTAGTTATGCACGATTTTGAACTAGGGTTGACTGTTTGATTACATTTCTTTATTACATTTTCAAGGTAAGGAAAACATGACACCCCAATTAATTAATCATTATCGCTCACTGGAAATACTCTAAAGATATTAAATTCAAATTCATTTAACATATATATATCAACCTTCGTAAATATTTAATTAAAATTGCATCTATGATTACATGCACATTTCCCAAGGTATACCTAAAACTAACATCTCATACATATTACTGAATTTCAAATATAATTTTTTTTGTAAAATGGCAATACATTATACATATATACATTCTATAATTACCTATATAAATTATAATAATAAGCAATGAATTACACCACACCTTTCTCCATCTTTCTTGCATCCTGCAAAAGCATGTGAGCATGAAATCAGTGATAAATCATTGGCATGGATTCCACCTAGATCTAGCATAATTAACATTTTCATTTTTTCCATTTACATAATATTAATAGTTTTCCTTCAAAAAAAGGGGGGGTTAGAGACACATACTTATTTCATTTCATTTCACCTTATTTCCTATCCAAGGAGAGAGAAAGAGAGAGGGAAGAGAGAGAGAAACATTATTTTACCAAAAAGTTCAATTTCACATAATAAGTCACATGATATATTTTCAAATATTTATTTACAAGTGTTAACAAGTTTCGATGATGGCTAGGTTACCTGTTGGAGGTCCTACAACTTTCTTTGTACGTTTTCCACTAGTTGTAAAAACATTCAATTAGGGCTCGAAGGCTAAGAAACCACTTTCAAACGTTGTCTTCCAAAAAACAAACATACCACATGTAAGTTTCTATGTGTCCTCCTATACACCAATAATACACAAGAACTGACAGAATTCAGAACTAGCGAATAGTTTACGATTGGCAGCCAATTTTTTGAGGTCATTGGTCATAATTGGCCTGGTTGGAAATGATCAAAAGTTAGCTCAAGGGCTCACAAAACCACCTCCAAAACTAACATTCGATGGACAAATGTGAAATGAGAAATTTCCTACAAGTTCCCCTATATATGGATAATTTTTCAGAGTAAACAGAACTGAGAACTGGCAGACGGGTTTCAAATGGCGATGGGTTTTCCGTAGCCACCGGTCGTAATTGGTCTAGTGTGACATAGTCAAAAACTGCGACTGGAGGCCTACAAAATGCCTTTTCCAAACTAACCAGGAATATGATTTGCCCGAACCAAAGGTTCTAGGCAATAGTCTAGTAAAAATACTAGAGGTTTGTGAAGGAGGACAAGCATTTTGTTGTTCAGGGACCAAACGATGGGTCAAAACGAAAGCCAACTTTTCATTTTTAAGAGCTACTTAAAAGTACAAAACAGAGTAACATGGCTCCAAGAGAAACGACGAAGAGAGCACAAACGGTCGATTGGGGCCAATCTAAAGTTTTATATGACTCTCCCCATAACAAGGAGCACATACGACACTTGACACCTCTTTTCCAGGGTTTTAAAGTTGGTTTTGTGAGTTTCTTAAAATTGCATTTTTCTAACTTTGCGAGGTAGGCAAAAATGGTTGTTTTATTGATGACATCAGCTAACTCTCACCAATACCAGTGGACGTGAGTTCCCAATTATGAAACTCTGGGTTAACAACATATGACATTAAGGGAGCCATCTCAGTTTGATGGTCGAGGTGCAACTTGGTTACACAAATTAGAAGGTGGTGTTTTGTTGTTTTAAACTATCTAGCTTGGTTAAATATCCAATTGTATAATCATCCACATGTTTACTATTTAAGTTATATTGCAAATTAGAGAACCAAAATACAAAAATTATAAAATATTTTGGTAAGGAAACCATGCTTGAGAATGATGAACTAAGCGGAGTATGAGGGGCTCTGAGTGGTTTATACTCGTTATCCACTGAGCCTACCACTCGACCACATGCCTACGATTTCAACTCTCTATTATATTTTTGGATTATTGCACCCAATACTAAATCTCCCATGCATTTGTAACTACAGTATCTGATAAAAATCTTATTCCATTTGTTTTGATGGGTTCATACCAATTCCAAGGCCCTCATTTTGGCACAACCAGAGGGGAATATTAGCAAAAGTTATGGGGATATGGCTTTAAATCTGTCAGTCACATTTTCTTGAAATTTTCTAAATCCTTTTCAAGAAACCCATTTCATACATATCCTATAGTCAAAGTTGTCTACAAAACCACATTGTTTTTAAGACAATATGTCAAATAGTTCATGTGCATGTCAAATGCTTTCTTCTCCTTTTCACCTATTTTATTTGAGATCATATCAATGGTGGCCATGAAAATAGAGAAATCCCACAAAATATAATCCAAAAATTAAAAATCTAATATGCTAAATAGATAACGAAGTTATTGCAGATGTGGATTTGTCGAAGCCTTTCCCTGTTATGCCCTAACTTGAAAATAGATTAGATAGAATATTGATGCTAACAACACATAGTCTCTATGTTTTCCCATTCTCTCTCAAAGATAAGACACATCGTACCATCCAATGAATTCCTCAAACATTTTGATTAGTCATGTGCCTTCCCCATCTTACCAACTTCCACAGATTTTTGAAAATCCCATTTGTTTGAAATCCCTTACATTTCTGCAATGCGCACCCATAACAATTTCAACCATGGGTAAGTGCAGGAAGTTGATGGACAAATATAGGGTCATCCGTGGACGTCATATTGCAAAAAAACAGCAAAATCTCAACTTGGAGGGATTATTAGCTATATACGCACTCTAAATTAGAAAAATTTATATATGAATCGTATCATTAGGAATCTAGTTTCTAAAATACTAATTTTTGTAAAAAACGGACAAGTTTAGCTATATTAAACACTTAAAATTATATGACTTAGTTTTTTTTTTTCGAAAAAACTTATAAGATTGTAGTCCGTTTGCTCGCATTTTGGATGACCAAATCTTGTTATTTTTTTTTTTCATTTGGTGAAACATTAGATGTAGTTGTCTATCTTGAGATGGATTTTATTTTGTATTTTTTTTAGCAATATTTTTTTTTTATGATTTTTTCCGTGAAAGTGGTTTGAAAATATTTAGAAAACAGAGCGCTTTCCGTTTGCCCGCCATAACTATATCAAAAAATATCGAAATCAAATTTTTTTTTAACATGTATAGAATTTGTCCATGCTTGGGATGGTATAAGTTTTATCATATTTTGATAAGTGAAACAAAAGTTACAGTCTTAAACATAGACATGAACATTCACGGGAAAAAATGTCTTAAAGACCTATTGTTAGTAAGAAATTATAAAATGATATTTATCTTATTCTATTCACTTTAAAAACAATATTTCTACAAGATAAGAGTCTCCCCTACGCGATGGCACCATTTTTGTGAAATTTTTTCAATTTTTTAGCATGGTTCAAGTCTTTGGAAGAGCAGATTTGAGGTTTTTTGACCTTTTACACTTCATAATGACCTTCCATAGCTTTGGTTAGGGAAAAAAAAGATTTTCCGAGGCTTAGGTTCGACAGATAGATCCGCGATCGCAGTTTTTTAAACATAAACCGTGAGCGCGCTTTATAAACCGCGAGCGCTCTTTATAAACCGCGAGCGCGCTTTATAAAGCGCACTCGTAGTTCATAAAGCGCACTCGCAGTTCATAAATCATATTTACACACATCTCAATGTTTGAATTACCATGTGATTTTTACTCTCTGACCTTACTGTATGAATTACTGCAAAATTCTATCTTTTTCTACACGTTTTTCTTATCACTGGAAGCAAAACATCATGGGAGACAAAAAACGAAGTCAAAAAAAGAACTCATTAAGTAAAAAAACACCAAACCAATTAGAGGCCAACAAAATTCAAAATGTTGAGCGAATGCGGAAACTTCGTGAATCTAGAAGAGGTTCATCTTAAATCCCAACTATTGTAAGCAATGAAGAACTAGGTAATGTTTCTACTGTCAATGTTGAAGTTGAATTAAATACTCGTGATGAAGAAGTTTTTACTGTCAATGTTGAAGAAGAATTAAATACTCATGATGTAGCAAATGTTGAAATTGAAGGAGACAATGAAAATGTGAATAAGGAAATTCATGTTGAAACTATAGACAAGCAAAATTTGACAAAAACACCTCCTAGGATTTTACGTAAGAAACCTAATTTTTTTATTGAAATTGATGAAAATATTTTGAAACAAATGTCTAACAAACTTTCTGAACGACAAATCAGAAGAAAAGCCACTGAAATTTGGGATAATCATGTTGAAATTTTAAATGATTCCCAAAGATGTCAGTTATTGGTTAGTTTGATGAAATTGATTAAAATGAGACCTACATTAAACACCTTAGGATTGACAACATCTAACATACGTGATCAAACCTCTACAATTGTTGAAAACCTTCATGATGCATATCACACTGTTGGTGTCAAGAGACGCACTAGGGATAGTAATATTGTGCGTCAGTGTACTTGCTACTAGTGTTGTAAGTGAATCAATAAAAAAACAATGTTTGATTACGTCAAACAAGTCGAATGTTGCAAGTCTAATCGAAAAACTTCTAATGAAAGCAATTGAAAGACGTAATATCCTTCAATCACTCAATAATGTCAATTTTTGGGTATTTTTTGCTAGAGCACCGCGTAAGGACAAAAATAATTATGATGCTATAAGAGAAGTTGTTATTAAATTTTGGCATGATAACACTAGAATTTCACCTAATACAAGAGATGTTATAAAATGGAGAGTCGGTTCTACTAATCGTGAACCACATCCAAAAGCATTTCTTAGATATGACTCAAACTCAATTTTTTCGTAAGTTTGAACAAGAGAATCTGGAAATTAAAATTAGTCAACATTTTTTTGAAATGTTGAAACCATTATATGTGAAAATCAACCATGCTCGCACCACTTGTTGTTGTAGGCAACATGTTGAATTTGCGATGCATTATGCTAATTTTTACGTATTTGTTCTAATTTCATTCTGAAACTATGCTATCTGAATGTGGTGTTTGTTGTCCACTCAAAATTTCCCCGTTCTTAAGAAGGTCATTTTCAAAAAAATTTTGAGTTGAAGTGTTTTCTCTAAAGTACCTAAGTCGTGAAATTGAGAAAATCTGTGGTTTTGGGTCATTTTGTATGTATTTTCGGGCCTGTCAGACATTTGTCCCGCGTGTCGCAGGTTCCGAAGTGCGTTCTGTTCCCCGATCGGCCGATTTCCCCGAAGTTGTCCCGATTTCGGGCCTGTCGGAACTTTTCGTCCCAAGTGTCCCAAAACTTATTGTGAGAGTTGTTCCAATTTCAGTCGAAGCACCCGCAAAATCCTCTATATTCTCCTATTTTTACATACAAGAAATAAAATAGTAGACAATGGTTTCCTCTCAAAGACAGGGCACACCTTAGATGCAGAGGATGGTCAACAAAGAGTTTCACATAAAGGAAGAGTGTAAGAGACAAATATTGCAGAGATATAAGCAGGATATCAGGAAAGGGCACTTTTAATGTCATAATCAATACAACAACTATTCGATGCACCGCACAACCCACACCCACTCCTCCTACCACCACTAACTGCGTCCATCCACCAACTCACCTTTAATTTCCGCATCTTTCCAATTCAATAAAATTTATTTATTTATTCCTTTTTTATTTATAAAAAGAACTTTGTTGCGCTTTTAAATTATAACGAAAAGTAAATCAGGGAATTACATCTCCCTCTTGTTATAAGAGCATCATCCTCGATGTGACATAAAGCCAAGGGTAGAAATGGTACACACGAGCAAGGAGGAAAACAATAAATGACTTATGTCACCAACAAGATAAAAATTGCTTCTAAAGCATGACCACAAGGAAGAAGGCAAGGTTTGACAATTTATTAATGTTCTGTGAAGATTGGTAGTTCTCTTTTACTTCATTACTTATCTATTTCCTTTAAAGTATTTGTTTATCTCAACTCTTAGTATTTCCTTTTTAAATATTTTTGATTCCTTATGTTCATGGGTTCCCAATATAACTGCCATAACAATATTACACGAAGGTCACACAAAACGCTAATGGTTCATAAGACATCATGATATTTACCCTTACGAATAAATCACATCACAAGAACTCAACCAAACCATGGAAAGAACATACATAGCCCTCACAACATAGTACTTGTCACACATGCTTCTGATGTAAGGTACTATTTAACATAATCAGACTATAACAACATGGAATTCCCAACATGTACACATACATGGGTTTCATGCAATTAAAAACCATAACTATAGCTATATAGGGTCAAGATGGAAATAAAATAACACCAAAAATGAGGAGCATCAATCCTTAACATCACAAAACATAACTGGAATCACAATATTACACATAAATCATAACACCAACACCATACACGTCCCAAAACATTAAAAAACAACTCCCGATACCTCCCAAAGCATCAACAAAACAACTCCATATACCTCTCAAAGCATCACAAAAAAATATACATATGCCTCCCAAAGCATCACAAAACAACTGCATACACCTCCCAAAGCATCACAAAATAAATCCATATACTTCCCAAAGAATCAATCACACCCACACAAATTCTCTTATGCCTCCCTCAAGTTTCTTATGGCTCCCTCAAGTCTCTTATGGCTCCCTTAAGTAATAAAATAAAGATTAATTTTAATTTTCTCTCCCCAAAAGAGGCCGATCACCCTATGGCCCTAGGTACATGGAGTCCAGATACCTTTAACCCAAGTGACATAATAACTCATGGTTCGAACAACCGCACTAGTTATCTCTAACTCCTTGGGGCGTACCCCCATACAACGAAGCAGGATCCATAAGTTCCACCACTCTATGGTGAATCTCATGACCCTATTCCAACACATTACGACATTAGAACCAACATAACAATCCATATCAAATTCCAAATGGCAACAATCTCCAAGCCTCTGGGCTAGGCTATAAAAATGTCAAACTTGATACACAAATTTAAAACTAAGAAAAGCCAATGGTTAATTAGCCATGGTTCGTGCAAAAATCCAAATGTTAGTGCAACAACCAAATAAATGCCCAAAATATAAGAACATGTCAAGTCAAGAAAAATGCTGGTTCTTAGCAAGAAAGGGGAAAGTTTTTGATTTATGACTAAAATACATGTATAGAGAAATAACACATTATGATAACTATGTGGCCTTATACAACCACCAAGGGGGGGTACTTAATGAGTTTGTGGCACTCACAAACATAGAGCCTCAGCTCGTAAAATATCATATTCAATAATACAACTGTCATCATCTTTATCTGAATCATTCCTGCCACCACTTTGACAAGGCTAAACATAGTCATAACTACACTTAGGTTGAATCCATACGATAACCATATAGGGAGAGATAAATGAGTACAAGTCACCATCTACTAAATCTAAGGTGTCCGTGAAACACATTATGCATGACACCCGTTGAGCAAGTGTCATACATACCAAACTAACAAAAGTGGGTTTTCAGCCTATGTAAGACTCCACTTCTTATCTCATACTTGGCTCAAGTGACTGGTCAACGGTACACATTTTCTCACTCCAAACATACACCTTTTACCGATTTCCCTTAGGGTTGGTTAGTGTAGGGTCCACAACATAACACATAACTACATCACTAACACAATGGTGATTCACACACATTAACCATAGCGTCTTACGCATGATATATATACAGGGTATAACACAAGCATTACTTTCATGGGTTACAATACATCACATTACCACATACGTCACCCAAAGTGCAATCATTGTACAATAGGGATCATACGTTGACCATATGTCCCTAAATCACAACATGAACCATCACATATTACACAGATTATACGTATGAGGAACACAATGTCTAACATTACAACATATATTTAATTGCAATTACAACATGGTGACACACACGATTCATCACAACACGGTGATGACATCACGATACAATCCAATTCACTTTACACCAATTTTGTCGTGCAATACATCAATACACCTTCATATCCCATAATGCCAAAATGCTCCAATAATTTACAATCCACAATAAAATTCTTTTCAAACAAAACAAGGCGATACATCACGCGTGAACTATTCATAGAATCCATGAAAAGGAGAGTGAATAATCTCATCACAAGCACATCAACATGATAACAAATATACACTAAGTGACATGCATAACATGTGCATTCACAATATCACAACTACAAATTTGTTCACATTATAACATATATCACATTACTCTTCCAATATCCACCACCATCATGCAACATAATCACTACTCCAATCTTTCCCAGAGGTTCGAGAGCGTGAACCTCGCTCTGATACCAAGTGTAACGCCTACAAATTACACACACAAATACAACAGTAATAATACCAAGATAATTGTTTTTACTTGCATTGCTCACTACACAACACCACAAGGCTCTAAGCAGAGAAACTTAACAACGCATAAGACACTTAAAAATTTCATCGACTCACATAGACACATGACAACACCATATAAATGTCGATGCCACACTTTCCCTAATGAACGAATGCTAGCAATGACCTAACCACAAGAAAAGGGACCCAAGGATTGGCAAGCCCACACACATCATTACCATGATTACATCTTAGTTATGATTAACATTACTATGCAAGGATAATTTTGTCATTTTTCCACCTACAACTTCTTAAATTAATTTCACATTCAACTTACATTTCAAACATTTATATTAGCTCTTTATCCCTTACAAGAAATCTCTGAACTTACATTATTATTTTTCATATTTCAAATTGCATACAAAGTTCCTAATTCACTCATTCTTATGTTAATCTTATGTTTCTTAAACGTTTATTTAATGTTGAAATTTTACCCTTACTACAATAGTAAATCTGAAGTGATGTCAAGACAAAAATCTTAGGATTTGAGGCAGATTTAGATTCAAGATACCTTTTCCCAAAACATTTTTCGATCACGATATCGTTATTTCCCATCATAGTTAAGATATATCAAAATCTTGTTGAATCCATTCAACATTTCCACATCAAGAAATTATATATATATCACACCAAGGAAATTCATTTTCTTTTTAACATAAATAAATGTCTAATTGAGTTACAAGGACTCCAAGAGTGACATTATTCCTAACCTCAAATCTCGTTTTATTCTTATATGTTTTACTCTAACATTGCTCTATGGTCTCATTATTGGCATCACTTTGTAACAAAAGAGTTACGAAAGTGTCTAATATATTAAAGAAGTACATGATTGGAAGCATTAGAATCATACACGAACCACAAGTGATTTGTTTTCAAAGTGAGATCCCATGTTTCCGCATTTTGTGATTCCGCATGAGGAATTTATTTTATTCTTAAAGTCATAAGCGACATAACAAGGAATTACGGAACCAAGTTTTCAGTTTCCTGATTTCTCTTAAGTCAACATCTTTCAAATCAATTTTGTTTGCAAAGAGCTACTTACAATTTTCTACCTACCATTTAACCTCCAAAACAACTATGGTTTAGTTTAATTCTGATTCACACTCAGGGATCTACACCCTATAATAGATCAGATTAAGGTGAAAAAACATATTTACCTAATAAAGCCTCTGCAAAGGACCCATGTGTTATACTTTCACTATCCAAGATAACACATTTAACTGAGAGGATATAAAGTGGTCATTAACAAGAGTTTAATTTAATAGTACAACTATTTCACTAGCTCCATTGTGTCATATGGATCCCACAAGAAAATCATTCGATGAAGAAAATCAATTATAAATCCAAATTCGGAAGACAAGGTAGTCTAATAGGATACTAAGGAAGTGTTAGTTCTACTTACTCCAGATAAATTTTGACCGTGTCGCTCCTATCTGTCGGGTTTGTGATGATGTCACTGAACATACCGACTAAGATGATAAACCCATTCTTGGGCTCTTATTTACCTAAACTAGGAGGTGTCATCAAGGGTAAGGTTCATTCGAAGTTCTCATTTTTCTATGCTAAGGGATTAACACAGGCAAGTTAGTTATGCACGAATTTGAACTAGGGTTGACAGTTTCATTTACATTTATTTATTGCATTTTCAAGGTAAGGAAAACATGACACCCCAATTAATTAATCATCTATCGCTCACTGGAAATACTCTACAAGATATTAAATTCATATTCATTTAACATATATATATCAACCTTTGTAAATATGAATTAAAATTGCAGCTATGATTAAATGCACATTTCCCAAGGTATACCTAAAACTAACATCTCATACATATTACCAAATTTCAAATATAAAATGTTATGTAACATAGCAATAAATTATAAATATATATATTCTATAATGATCTATATAAATTATAATAATAAACAATGAATTACACCACGCCTTTTCTCCATCTTTCTTGCATCTTGCAAAAACATGTGAGCAGGAAATCAACGATAAATCGTTGGCATGACATCCACCTAGATCTAGCATAATTAACATTTTCATTTTTCCATTTACATAATATTAATAGTTTTCCTTCAAAAAAGTGGGGTTAGAGACACATACTTATTTCATTTCATTTCACCTTATTTCATATCCAATGAGAGATAAAGAGATAGGGAAGAGAAAGAGAAACATT
The DNA here is from genome assembly GCA_019776745.2 of Taxus chinensis. Taxonomy (NCBI): domain Eukaryota; kingdom Viridiplantae; phylum Streptophyta; class Pinopsida; order Cupressales; family Taxaceae; genus Taxus; species Taxus chinensis. The sequence continues at coordinate 285,362,558 of CM034146.1, forward strand.
ATTTTACCAAAAAGTTCAATTTCACACAATAAGTCACATGATATATTTTCAAACAGTTATTTACAAGTTTCAACAAGTTTCCATGATGGTTAGGTTACCTACTGGAGGTCCTACAACTTTCTTTGTACGTTTTCCAACTAGTTGTAAAAACATTCAATTCGGGCTCAAAGGCTAAGAAACCACTTTCAAACGTTGTCTTCCGGAAAGCAAACATACAACATGTAAGCTTCTGTGTCCTCCTATACACCAATAATACACAAGAACTGACAGAATTCAGAACTGGTGAAAAATTTACGATTGGCGGCCAGTTTTCTGAGGTCATTGGTCATAATTGGCCTGGTTGGAAATGATCAAAAGTTAGCTCGTGGGCTCACAAAAACACCTCCAAAACTAATGTTCAATGGACAAACATGAAATGAGAAATTTCCTACAACTTCCCCTATATATGGATAATTTTTCAGAGTCAATAGAACTGAGAATTGGCAGACGGGTTTCAAACGGCGACGGGTTTTCCAGAGCCACCGGTCGTAATTGGTCTAGTGTGACATAGTCAAAAACTGCGACTGGAGGCCTACAAAATGCCTTTTCCAAACTAACCAGGAATATGATTTTCCCAAACTAAAGGTTTTAGGCAATAGTCCAATAAAAATACTAGAGGTTTGTGAAGGAGGACAAGCATTTCATTGTTCAAGGACCAAATGATGGGTCAAAACGAAAGCCAACTTTTCAGTTTTGGGAGCTACTTAAAAGTACAAAACAGAGTAACATGGCTCTAAGAGAAACGACGAAGAGAGCACAACTGGTCGATTGGGGCCAATCTAAAGTTTTATATGACTCTCCCCATAACAAGGAGCACATACTACACTTGACACCTCTTTTCCGGGGTTCTAAAGTTGGTTTTGTGAGTTTCTTAAAATTGCATTTTTCTAACTTTGCGAGGTAGGCACAAATGGTTGTTTTATTGATGACATCAGCTAACTCTCACCAATACCAGCGGACATGAATGCCCAATTATGACACTATGGGTTAACAACATATGAGGTTAAGGGATCCATCTCAGTTGATGGTCGAGGTACAACTTGGTTACGTAAATCAGAAGGTGGTGTTTTTTTAAACTATCTAGCTTGGTTAAATATACAATTGTATAATCATCCACATGTTTACTATTTAAGTTATATTGCAAATTAGAGAACCAAAATATAAAAATTATAAAATATTTCGGTAAGGAAACCATGTCTGAGAATGATGAATGGAGCGGGGTATGAGGGGCTCCAAGTGGTTTATACTCATTATCCATTGAGCCCACCACTCAACCACATGCCTATGATTTCAACTCTCTGCTACATTTGTGGATTCTTGCACCCAATACTAAATCTCCAAGGCATTTGTAACTACAACATCTGATAAAATCTTATTCCATTTGTTTTGATGGGTTCATACCAATTCCAAGGCCCTCATTTTGGCACAAACAGAGGGGAAAATTAGCAAAAGTTATGGGGATATGGCTTTAAATATGCCAGTTACATTTTCTTGAAATTTTCTAAATCCTTTTCAAGAAGCCCATTTCGTGCATATTCTGTAGTCAAAGTTGTCTACAAAATGACATTGTTTTTAAGAGAATCTGTTAAATAGTTCATGTGCATGTCATATGCCTTCTCCTCCTATTCACCTGTTGTTGTTGAGATCATATCGATGGTGGGCATGAAAATAGAGAAAGCCCACAAAATATAATCCAAAACTAAAAATGTAATATGCTAAATAAATAATGAAGTTATTGTAGATGTGGACTTGTCAAAGCCTTCCCCTATTATGCCCTAACTTGAAAATAGATTAGATAGAATATTGATGCTAACAACACAGAGTCTCTATGCTTTCCCATCTCTCTCAAAGATAAGACACACCGTACCCTCCAATGAAGTCCTCAAACATTTTGATCAGTCATGTGCCTTCCCCATCTTTCCAACTTCCATGGATTTTTGAAAATCCCATTTGTTTGAAATCCCTTACATTCTTCAGTGCACACCCATAACAATTTCAACCATGGGTAAGTGCAGGAAGTTGATGGACAAATATAGGGTCATCCGTGGACGTCATATTGCAAAAACCAGCAAAATCTCAACTTGTAGAGATTATTAGCTATACACGCACTCTAAATTAGAAAAATTTATATAAATATGAATCGTATCATTAGGAATCTAATTTCTAAAATACTAATTTTTGTAAAAAACGGACAAGTTTAGCTATATTAAACACTTAAAATTATATGACTTAGTTTTTTTTTTCGAAAAAACTTATAAGATTGTAGTCCGTTTGCTCGCATTTTGGATGACCAAATCTTGTTATTTTTTTTTTTCATTTGGTGAAACATTAGATGTAGTTGTCTATCTTGGGATGGATTTTATTTTGTATTTTTTTTAGCAATATTTTTTTTTTATGATTTTTTCCGTGAAAGTGGTCTGAAAATATTTAGAAAACGGAGCGCTTTCCGTTTGCCCGCCATAACTATATCAAAAAATATCGAAATCAAATATTTTTTTTTAACGTGTATAGAATTTGTCCATGCTTGGGATGGTATAAGTTTTATCATATTTTGATAAGTGAAACAAAAGTTACAGTCTTAAACGTAGACATGAACATTCACGGGAAAAAATGTCTTAAAGACCTATTGTTAGTAAGAAATTATAAAATGATATTTATCTTATTCTATTCACTTTAAAAACAATATTTCTACAAAGATAAGAGTCTCCCCTACGCGATGGCACCATTTTTGTGAAAAAATTTCAAATTTTTAGCATGGTTCAAGTCTTTGGAAGAGTAGATTTGAGGTTTTTTGACCTTTTACACTTCATAATGACCTTCCATAGCTTTGGTTGGGGAAAAACAAAGATTTTTCGAGGCTTAGGTTCAGCAGATAGATCCGCGATCGCGGTTTTTTTAAACATAAACCACGAACTTGGTTTCTAAAGCGCGCTCGCGGTTCATAAATCATATTTACACACATCCCAATGTCTGAATTACCATGTGATTTTTACTCTCTGACCTTACCGTACGAATTACTGCGAAATTTTGTCTTTTTCTGCATGTTTGTCTTATCATCGGAAGCAAAACATCATGGGAGATAAAAAACGAAGTCAAAAAAGGAAGTCATTAAGTAAAAAAACACCAAACGAATTAGAGGCCAACAAAATTCAATATGTTGAGTGAATGTGGAAACTTCGTGAATCTAGAAGAGGTTCATCTTCAATCCCAACTATTGTAAGCAATGAAGAACTAGGTAATGTTTCTACTGTCAATGTTGAAGTTGAATTAAATACTCGTGATGAAGAAGTTTTTTTTGTCAATGTTGAAGAAGAATTAAATACTCATGATGTAACAAATGTTGAAATTGAAGGAGAAAATGAAAATGTGAATAAGGAAATTCATGTTGAAACTGTAGACAAGCAAAATTTGACAAAAACCACCTCCTAGGATTTTACGTAAGAAATCTAATTTTTTTTATTGAAATTGATGAAAACATTTTGAAACCAATGTCTGACAAACTTTCTGAATGACAAATCAGAAGAAAAGCCACTGAAATTTGGGATAATCATTTTGAAATTTTAAATGATTCCCAAAGATGTCAGTTGTTGGTTAGTTTGATGAAATTGATTAAAATGAGACCTACATTAAACACCTTAGGATTGACAACATCTAACATACGTGGTCAAACCTCTACAATTGTTGAAAACCTTCGTGATGCATATCACACTGTTGGTGTCAAGAGACGCACTAGGGATAGTAATATTGTGCGTCGTGTACTTGCTACTAGTGTTGTAAGTGAATCAATAAAAAAACAATGTTTGATTACGTAAACAAGTCAAATGTTGCAAATCTATCGAAAAACTCTAATGAAAGCAATTGAAAGACGTAATATCCTTCAATCACTCAATAATGTCAATTTTTGGGTATTTTTTGCTAGAGCACCGCGTAAGGACAAAAATAATTATGATGCTATAAGAGAATTTGTTATTAAATTTTGGCATGATAACACTAGAATTTCACCTAATACAAGAGATGTTATAAAATGGAGAGTCGGTTCTACTAATCGTGAACCACATCCAAAACATTTCTTAGATATGACTCAAACTCAATTTTTTCGTAAGTTTGAACAAGAGAATCTGGAAATTAAAATTAGTCAACGTTTTTTTGAAATGTTGAAACCATTCTATGTGAAAATCAACCATGCTGGCACCACTTGTTGTTGTAGGCAACATGTTGAATTTGCGATGCATTATGCTAATTTTTTACGTATTTGTTCTAATTTTCATTCTGAAACTATGCTATCTGAATGTGGTGTTTGTTGTCCACTCAAAATTTCCCCGTTCTTAAGAAGTCATTTTCAAAAAAATTTTGAGTTGAAGTGTTTTCTCTAAAGTACCTAAGTCGTGAAATTGAGAAAATCTGTGTTTTGGGTCATTTTGTATGTATTTCGGGCCTGTCAGACATTTTGTCCCGCGTGTCGCAGGTTCCGAAGTGCGTTCTGTTCCCCGATCGGCCGATTTCCCCGAAGTTGTCCCGATTTCGGGCCTGTCGGAACTTTTCGTCCCAAGTGTCCCAAAACTTATTGTGAGAGTTGTTCCAATTTCAGTCGAAGCACCCGAATCACGTACTTCGCGCGTTTTCGTCTCAAATGTCCCAAACTTCTCCGGACCTATTGTAACATTTTCAGCCGATTCGCCCGAGTCGCGTACTTCAGAGCTTTTCGTCCCAAAGTTAAAAGTGCAAGTTGTTCCATTTTCGCCCGAACCGGCCGAGTTGCGTACTCCGGAACTTTTTGTCCCAAATGTCCCAAGTTCAAACGGGCCTTTTGTTCCAATTTCAGACGAAACACCCGAACCGCGTACTTTGCACATTTTCATCCCAAATGTCCCAGAATGCATTTGTGCATCTGCTCCCTGTTTTGCCTGAATCGGCCGAGCCGCGTGTTTCACGCATTCGCGTCTCACATGTCCCAAGCGTACCAAGTGTCATTCGTGCTTATTTTTCCCATTCTACCCGAATATCATGCTTATTCAAATTGGTAGGTATGTATTAAATGCGCATCCATGGCTTTTTCTCTCTCCTAAATGGCTATATAACGAGCATTTCCCCTTTGCATTTTTCGCACTACTTCCATGCTATCTTTTGCTCGAACCCTTGCAATTTGAAAACCTACGCGTGTATCCCCTCCCTCCATAATTCCTTTCTGAGTCTGGATTGTGGCTCTGTCCTCCTAGCTACTATCAATATGAAGATCAAATTTCAAGGACAGGAACAAATTTCTCCACTTGAGTCTGCCGTTCGCAATATTGGGGACAACGAAGCTCGTCATCTTGATTTCAGTGATTTTTGGGCAAGAATGGCGGACGCAAACCTTACACCAATGGCACAGATGATTCACGATAGTGGATTGGCTTTTGCTGGAGGTTTCCCAATCTCAGTACAGTGTGCTGATACCGTGCTTTCATGTGGAGCTCACTTCGACCCCGCTTCGAGCGAATTGACCAATATACATGGGGAACTCATCACCAAATTGGATGCTACCGCCATTAGCACTGCTCTGAGGATTCCAGAGATGGATAATGCCATAGTCGTTTCCCGGGATCAAACACAGGCCCTGTTCAACCAAGACAGTGACAAATATAAGGCATGCGTGGCGAAGTCCTGGTTGAAGAACCCTAAGAAAGGAGCTTCTCGTCTGACCAAAACCCTCTTCCGAGCATATTTCAATGAAGAGTTGTTAGACTTCATAATCTTGCTGGCTCGGGTTATGATTTTTCCCTCTACCAACGAATTTCACTTCTGGATGTGCCTGCTCATCAGCATGGTGTGCGAAGGAACGCAAAATATCAATTGGGCGGAAATCATAAGCATGAATTTGACGGAACAGCTGTCCAATGTGCAACAAACGAAGAAGTTCTACATGACTTCGTACCTGATGTATACCCTGGCAGCATCACGGCAATGGTTTGGCTTTTCTTACATCGACGCTCACAAAGATGATCCAGTATATGCTTACTGTCCGCAGTTCACCCTGGAGACTAGCAATCGTAATTTCAGAAGGGTCAATGATGCTTTCACCATGTACGTGGTCAGACTGCTCGAAGGTGATACTGCTAGAAGGTTTTCAGATGAAGCCATGAACCTGATATCGCAATATGGTGCTTATTTCATCCAATTCAGGAAATTTTCTTATATCAGGCTTGCTGGCTATGAGAGTACCCCTCTGCGGCTTCCCATGTTTTGCAATGATAAGATGGCTTTGATTGAAGTATGTAGGTAGTTAGACAAACTGCATAGAACCTGCAGGGACAAGAAGATTTCCGGTTTGCACTTTCCCATCTCTTTGGGAAATTACACTTGTAAAACAGCTCTGGATGCTCAGAACATAGAGAGAGCCCTGGTTCCTATCACTGTTCATTTCTTCAAGAAAAGAACCTGCTTTGACTTGAAGAAGTTTATTGAACAAAACATCAAGATAATCTACCATCATAGGGCAGATACAAAAGACTACTGGGCTGACTGTGTAGATGATTTTGAAGCCAGGAGAAGGCATTGTGGCAGGTTCTCCCTGCAATTGATCCAAGAACTCGGTCTGTACCAAGTTCCTGAAGGTCTCCAGGATGACAACTCTGATCTATACTCGTATGAGTATGAAAATGTGGTTAAGCACACTCCTTTGGAGGAATTGGATTGGAACAGAAGAGAGAGAGAGATGATCTGGCTGAGATCCTTGCTCCATTCTTAGTCAGGACTAAGGTCTGGTTTGACAGGATGGTTCGAGAATTCAGGAGGCATTCAGGAGAATCCTCTTTTAAGGATGCTTCAACACCAAGAAGAGAAGCATCTATTCCAAGGTCAGAAACACCAATGAAGACCCCTCCTGCCTCATCAATACAAGGACCTACAGTTTCTACTCCTTCTTCATCCACTCAAGTGTACCAGAAGAAGCTCAAGGAGGTTAAGAAGGAGCCTGTGGAAAGTGACCCTCAAAGAAAGCAGGCAGAGTTTCCTATGGGACCAGAGAACATCATTATTCTCAGTGAAAGTGAAGAAAGTGAAATTCCAACCCCTGCTAATGCTCCTGAAGATCCAGCTGATAAAGACAAAGAAATCCAGAGCACTGAGCTTTCAGGTGATGTTGACTCTTCTGCCGCAATTGCCCCAAGTGCCCCACTCACCTCTCAACCTGAGACCACAGCTGTATAGACCTTGAGTGTCATGAGCTCTATGTCTCTCGGCCCTCTTTCCCCTCCTGCTGATTCCTCTTCCTCTTTTGCGTGGGTGCAACCTTTGGTTGACAATAGGAAGAGAAAATTTTCCTCTCGGAGCTCGGGACCAAATTTTGATGTTGTCGCAGCCTTGTTGGGAACCACTCCTTCTCATGCCAAGAAAGCCAGAACTACCTCCAGAATAGTGTCTGATGCTCAAGGTCGGCAATTCCTGGAGATTTCCAGGCCTACAACGGATAAATCAGAGCAGGACTTGCAGGTATCTGACTTAGAGCTCTCGAGAATCCCAATGGGAGAGTCTACCCCTGAAGGTGAAATTCACAACCTCCAGGAAACAGTCACAAGAGTCATTGGGAGGGTAGAGAAAGGGCAACAAACTATTGAACAGTTGGAAGAACAGGCCCAAGTTCTCACAGGTTTCATCAAGTCTCTTTTGTCTAAGGACAAAGTTTTGGACCCTACCCCATTGACTACTCTCCCACCTCCTGTAATTCTAAGCCAAGATGAAGTGCAGAGTATCAAAGACATGCACAAGTATTTTGTTTATGGCAGAGCTATGGAAGCCATAGTGGATGATATGCTTGTTGCAGGGTTAAATTTCATCGATGAAGCTTTCAAACTCCACGAAAAGGTGAGCAATGTACCACTGAAGCTCTCCTCCACTATCAATATCATGGATAAAGAGCTCAAACTCTGGCGCAGTTGCATAGTAGACCTCCGACACATGGGATAGGTAGATGAGAACGTTTTGTTGGCGAGTAAAGTCTTTGATGATGCAAAGGATAATCTGTCAAAGTCCTGGGTCTACAGCGTGGAGTGGAAGATCAGAGTCCTGGAGGAGGCTTTGGGAGAACTGAAGAACAGTTGGCAAAAGGGCGAAGCTTTCAAGACACTAGTTATCTCTGCTTTCAAAGACATACACTGTCATCTTCAGGATGAGACTTCTGGTACTTCCCTTTCCTTGCAAGAAATCAAAGCTCAATTCAGAGCTTTTGTCAAAGATAACTTATTCAAGGAAAGTTCCATCTCCAAGGAGAAAATGAAGGATATTTTCTCTCTTCAATCTGCCATTGAAGAAGCAAACAAAGATTATCATACTCATGTTGAATTTGATAAAGAGATGGAGAAGTGTCTGGGATTTTGGACTCAGTCTACGACTAACACGTCAGTCCCTCGTGGCAGAGATATAGTTGAGGCGTTAAAGAGATTCAGGCAGCGAATTCTGAAGTCAGTGGGTCCCTCTCAGTGACCGACCACCTATCTTCTTCTCCTTATTCTTCTCTTCTTTTCTATTTCTTTTTCTCAGATTCATTGTAATAGGTTGAGGTATTGTGATTGGCAATCCTTAAATAATCTTTAGTTAAAAGAAGTAGTTACAAAGAGTAACTGACTTGTAAGCTATATAATGGCCTTTCCACACCATTCTGAAAGGAGGAAGAACTGGGCATATTTTCTGAAAGTGTAAATAGATTATAAAGAAATCAATACAGAAGGACTTTTCCATTCTGTCTATCTGATCTCTGTTATTCCTAAGCTTTCATTTATTTTCTTTGTGAAGATCATTTGTCTCAAATTCGTTAGTCTTACCGATTGCATACTCTTCAACTTTGCAAACACGGTGATCTTGTATAACCAAGAAGGAACTTTGTTTCCTTGATTAATGAATCTGTGTTATGTTAAGAAACTTTGTGTTCTAAGCAGATGTTATTTACAGAACTTTGTGTCTTTAAATTCCATCTTATTTATTCGATACAAATGATCTTGTTTCAATTCACTGTGACTTTCGCATACATAAAGAATTACTCTGATATCTATAATTCTGCATGTTGCCTTTCTGCTCTTTCCCGTACTCTCATTTCCTCAGTCCTTTTGTAATTGATGATCTTCATAGAAAACACTTTCGTGATATCCAAGTTTAACCAACAAATCATGTCTTGTACATTTGTAAATAAGTTCGTTTCAGAATAAGGGAACCTCTCCCATTAAAGAGGAGGGACTTCTTGTCCCTTGACTGTTGCTCTTCTTAAAAGTCCTATTTGATGACCAACAGTGTTCAAGTTCCACCAATATCTTCCAGGGATTTCATTCCTACTATATTTTGTGAAAAAGAAGTTGGACAATTTTTTTATAGTCAGGATTGTTTAGATGGAAGTTGTAGTACATGCGGCGGATTACCTAAATTGGAAAGTTGCATCCATGGGCAAATTAAAGGTACAATAGGACATAATTTAGTTGAATTTGATAAATATAAATCAGTTGCCTACCAGTTGAAAGATGGAAAAGAGTCGAAACGATGTGAGCTAGTTACAGAACAAATGCCCATTTTTTAATTTATGAGAAAATTTAAGGATGAAATTGTTTATGAGTATGCGAGGCATACACATAGAGCTCGATGGTTGGATGAACAATTCAAGCTATGCAAAGACACATTTCCTATTGGTACTATTATTTAAGTGGTTGATTTTGCAGAAAATTACACATTGCAACCACAAATGGAGGTTCAATCGCAATATTACAACTCAGTACAAATTACCATTTTTGTGCATATAGCATTTCTACATTCTCCTGACAATACAGAGAATGATCAAAAAAATTTAAGAGTGCCACTTTTATATCAGTGATGATCGTACTCATTCTACTGAATTTGTGCAAGGGTGTTTCCAGTTATTTTATGGAAACTTGTCTGATAGGGACATCCACTTCAAACAACATTATATATGGTCAGATAATTACACGTCTCAGTTTAAGAATGCACGAATATTTTATTGGATGAGCAGAATGCACGTCAAGATGGGTGTGCAACATATTTGGAGTTTCACTGAGGCTAGACATCAAAAGGAGAGCATGACAGTGTAGGGGCATGTGTGAAAAGAGCTCTTGCAAGAGAAGAGTTGAAGTACAAAGATGGTGCTAAATTAAAAGATGCAAAGAGCATAGTGGAATAATGTACTAACAACATGGCCCGAGGTTCTCAAGAAAATTCCACAGTTTGCAGATATTTTTTGTTGATAGAGGAAAAACATATTGCTAACTACGAGGATTGTATGACACTCACTGGGTCCAGTGATATGCACTCATTTTGTAGCTCAGACGCTACTTCGTGGGCCGTATGGACAAGAAAGTTGACATGTTTTTGTGCATCTTGTATCGAATTTGTCACTGCTGAGTGTGATTCACAAGAATGGGTGGAAGGATGGATTTGTAGGCCTCTAACTCCGCTTCCTAGTTATCAACCTCCACAAGCATTACAACTTGTTTCTGCAGATGAAGTTACAACATCCAAGGACTTTGACGAAATTTTGATTTTGGTGCGACAAGGTATTTATGGTTATTTATTTAATTTTTGTATTGAGTTATGTCCTTTGAAATTTTAATATGTAATTTAAATTTGAGTTGTTCAACCTTGGTTATTTTTTTGTAGGACATGTGTTTGCAGTAATTGCGACAGAAGACAATGAAGAAGGAACAGACTATTTCTTATGTCGTTGCATCGAGGAAAGAAAGAAGTTGACTTCTCCTATTATAGATGGCGAAGATATTGAGTATCCTACAGGGTCAGTGGTAGTTACTAGAACTTGGCTTCGACGGTATCCATTAAAAAACTCCTCTGTTTGGGTGTTTGAAGACTTTGAGACGCACAGGAAAATACTCTTATATTCACATCTAGTTCTAGCGACAAATATTCAATTGTATAGATATCGAGGAAGGCCTAATAACAAGATTCGTTGGAAGGTTCGAGAGTCAGATCATGAAGCAATCTTGTCTACTATTCAGAGTAGATCCGATCCTGATGGTTCATTGGAATGAATTTACAATGCACTCATGTCTGGTAGATATTTAATTTCTTTTCAATTTATATATATATATATATATATATATATATAATTTAGTTTAAAGATCTAGATTAAAGTTTGAATATATTTTATTTTAAATTTGTGTATTTTGTGTACATATATAGATAGTATATGGTTTTGATTTGAAACTTAAATTTCTTTGACTAACAATTTTATGTTTAGGTTAGTGGTGCCAGAAAAGCTTCCACCTTCACGTGGTTGGCACTGTTAGTAGAGAATTTTAAATTCTCGAAGCTAAGAGAAGCTTTCATTGTTTGAAAAAGTTGTAAATTTTGAAAAAGTCAAGTAAATTTTGAAAATATTGTAAATTTTAAAAATGTTGTAAATTTTGAAAAAGTTATAAATTTTGAAAAATTTGTAAATTTTGAAAATGTTGTAAAATTTGAAAAAGTTGTAAATTTTGAAAATGTTGTAAATTTTGAAAATGTTGTAAATTTTGAAAAAGTTGTAAATTTTAAAAAAGTTGTAAATTTTGAAAAAGTTGTAAATTTTGAAAATGACTCCTCTAGGTGCCACGGAGTCCGAGTAGTCACCTGTCGAAGTTGAACGATATTTTGGTCTCAGGGCTCTTAAGGGACTATGCCCGAACGAAGTAGCCCGGAAGCAACGACCCTTTCCCGCACCAAAACACCACCTCCTCTAGCGTTCACCTGGCCACCCAGACGTGCTAGCGCAGTCGGTTTGGTGCCATGACCCACCGTTTGCAAAATATAGCGTTTGACAACCTTACACTGGCTCCAACTGCACTATTTCGCGCGTTTGCAAATAGTAGGACAACGAGAGCACCGAAATGAGAAGGAAAAAACTGAGAGAGGCTATTGTAGAGGGTTTGTACGCCGAGGTGTTCGATCAAATGAGGCCTCTCTAGGTGCCACGGAGTCTGAGTAGTCACCCGTCGAAGTTGAACAATATTTTGGTCTTAGGGCTCTTAAGGGACTACGCCCGAACGAAGTAGCCCGGAAGCAACGACCCTTTCACACACCGAAACACTGCCTCCTCTAGCATTCACCTGGCCACCCAGACGTGCCAACACAGTCATTTTGGTGCCACAACCCACTGTTTACAAAATATAGCGTTTGACAACCTTACACTGGCTCTAACTGCACTATTTCATGCGTTTGCAAACAGTAGGACAGCGAGAGCACCAAAATGAGAAGGAAAAAACTGAGAGAGGCTATTGTAGAGGGTCCATACACCAAGGTGTCGGATATGATGAGGCCTCTCTAGGTGCCACGGAGTCTGAGTAGTCACCCGTTGAAGTTGAACGATATTTTGGTCTCAGGGCTCTTAAGGGACTACGCCCGAACGAAGTAGCCCGGAAGCAACGACCCTTTCGCGCACCAAAACACTACCTCCTCTAGCATTCACCTGGCCACCTAGATGTGCCGACACAGTAGGTTCGGTGCCACCTCCCACCGTTTGCAAAATATAGCATTTGACAACCTTACACTAGCTCCAACTGCACTATTTCGCGCATTTGCAAACAGTAGGACAGCAAGAGCACCGAAATGAGAAGGAAAAAACTGAGAGAGGCTATTGTAGAGGGTCCCTACGCTGAGGTTTTGGATAAGACAAGGCCTCTCTAGGTGCCACAGAGTCCGAGTAGTCACCCGTCAAAGTTGAACGATATTTTGGTCTCAGGGCTCTTAAGGGACTACGCCCGAACGAAGTAGCCCGGAAGCAACGACCCTTTCGCACACCAAAACACCACCTCCTCTAGTGTTCACCTAGCCACCTGGATGTGCCGGTGTAGTTGGTTGGGTGCCACGACCCACCGTTTGCAAAATATAGCGTTTGACAACCTTACACTGGCTCTAACTGCACTATTTCACGCGTTTGCAAACAGTAGGACAACGAGAGCACCGAAATGAGAAGGAAAAAACCAAGAGAGGCTATTGTAGAGGGTCCGTATGCCGAGGTGCCGAATCAGATGAGGCCTCTCTAGGTGCCACGGAGTCCGCGTAGTCACCTGTTGAAGTTGAACAATATTTTGGTCTCAGGGCTCTTAAGGGACTACGCTCGAACGAAGTAGCCCGGAAGCAACGACCCTTTCGCGCACCAAAACACCACCTCCTCTAGTGTTCACCTAGCCACCCAGATGTGCCGGCATAGTCAGTTGGGTGCCATGACCCGCCATTTGTAAAATATAGTGTTTGACAACCTTACACTGGCTCCAACTGCACTATTTCATGCGTTTACAAACAGTAGGACATCCAGAGCACCGAAATGAGAAGGAAAAAACCGAGAGAGGCTATTATAGAGGGTCCCTACACTGAGGTGCTGGATAAGATGAGGCCTCTCTAGGTGCCACGGAGTCTGAGTAGTCACCCGTCGAAGTTGAACGATATTTTGGTCTCAGGGCTCTTAAGGGACTACACCCGAACGAAGTAGCCCGGAAGCAACGACCCTTTTACGCACTGAAACACCACCTCCTCTAGTGTTCACCTAGCCACCTGGATGTGTCGGTGCAGTCGGTTGGGTGCCACGACCCACCGTTTGCAAAATATAGTGTTTGACAACCTTACACTGGCTCCAACTGCACTATTTCACGCGTTTGCAAACAGTAGGACAACGAGAGCACCAAAATGAGAAGGAAAAAACTGAGAGATGCTATTGTAGAGGGTCCCTACGCTAAGGTTCTGGATAAGACGAGGCCTCTCTAGGTGCCACGGAGTCTAAGTAGTCACCTGTCGAAGTTGAATGCTATTTTGGTCTCAGGGCTCTTAAGGGACTACACCCGAACGAAGTAGCCCGGAAGCAACGACCCTTTCGTGCACTAAAACACCACCTCCTCTAGCGTTCACCTAGCCACCTGGACATGCCGGCATAGTTGGTTGGGTGCCACGACCCACTGTTTGCAAAATATAGCGTTTGACAACCTTACACTAGCTCCAACTACACTATTTCGCTCGTTTGCAAACAATAGGATAGCGAGAGCACCAAAATGAGAAGGAAAAAAATGAGAGAGGCTATTTTAGAGGGTCCCTACACCGAGGTTCTAGATAAGACAAGGCCTCTCTAGGTGCCACAGAGTCTGAGTAGTCACCCGTTGAAGTTGAACAATATTTTGGTCTTATGGCTCTTAAGGGACTACGCCCGAACGAAGTAGCCCGAAAGCAACGGCCCTTTCGCGCACCAAAACACCACCTCCTCTAGCATTCACCTAGACACCTAGATGTGCCAGCGTAGTCGGTTGGGTGCCACAACCCACCATTTGTAAAATATAGCGTTTGACAACCTTACACTGGCTCCAACTGCACTATTTCACGCGTTTGCAAAAAGTAGGACAGCAAGAGCACCAAAATGAGAAGGAAAAAACCGAGAGAGGCTATTGTAAAGGGTCCATACATCGAGGTGCTAGATTAGATGAGGCCTCTCTAGTTGCCACAGAGTCCGAGTAGTCACCTGTTGAAGTTGAACGATATTTTGGTCTCAGGGCTCTTAAGGGACTACGCCCGAATGAAGTAGCCCGGAAGTAACTTATCCCCATTTTTTACATTAATGACAAAGGCATAAATTTAACAACATGTTCTTCATCTTTCTCCTCCTGATAGGATCACCTCTTCATTAGAAACATCAACCAAATGTCTTAAATAAGCTCAAAATCTTGAAATTTCACTCAAAAATTGATTTTAGCCTCTTTTCAAGCATAGAGACACTAAGCTCCCCTAGGAATAACATATGCATGATCTGAACATGTTGAAAATCATTGATATTTATCATCATCATAACTTTTCTTTGAGTAAGAGCACCATCATTCACCTTGTAGGTATGCAAAAAAATTCATTCCTCACAAAAGCTTTTTTTTCACCTTCAAGAATCCACTATACCAGACCTACATACCTAAAACAGTCATCTCTATAGAAAAATGATCCTTCTTACCTTCATCTTTGGGCCAACTCTACTTATTAGGCACAAAAACTTGATTTAGTCACATGTTTGTAGCCTTCATGTATTGGGAAGAAATAATGCATTCATGACTCATACCTTACTTGTTCTTGGAGAATACACTCATCACAGACCTCAAAAGCCTTTAAATAAACAATGTCCCCCTGAGTGTTTTGTATCATACACATCATCATATATAGCTCTATAGAATCTCCTTTTCATATCATTGTAAACTGATTATCATAAAATCATCAACCTTCCCTCCAAATCTAGCTTCATCTTGTCGAAAAAATGCCTTTCTAGCACACGAAATCACCTAGAGTACCTTCAAGAATCTATCATATATGTACTCCTGTCAAGATTAGGCATTGAGCATTTTTTTCAAGCACTTTAAGTAACACCTACAGGCATGTAGGTTACAAAATTAGAGAAAATTTGAAATTTTCAAGTCATGTAGCACAATGGACACTAGACAGATACTTGTATTTTGGAATGAAACACACTTCTAGACCTGACAATTGACCACTTTGAATGCATCATAACATGCCATGGTTGGGCTTGACATGTACACATTTCACCTGTGAAATATTCTTTACAGACGCATAAGCAAATTATATACATATATACTGATTCAAGAAACCTCTCGAGTCATAGACCAAACTAGCTACCTGCCTCACTAGCTTATTCTTATAATCATCACAAGAACAATTCTTGGAGCATATTACCAATTTAAGAGTATACTCACCATATTCTTTAAAATAACGCATGCTCTACCTCTTGAAAACATTTTCCATTTAAGTTATCAGATAATCCCTATAGATCTATTGGTTTGAATATTGCACAAGTGAATGATGCGATATGTGAATTGTTCCAAGACAAAACAATGCAAGCATCCAAGATTGTAAATTATGAAAATACAATCTAGATATAATTAACTGTTTCAGTTTTACAGATCTAGCATCTTTATACCATTGCTCATAAGAAACTATTATATTTAAAACACTTATGAGTTAAGGGGTGTTGACAAAAATAGATCTCACACACCTTCAAGAAATTAGTACACACCAAGTGACTCCAACGATCATATCTCTTTTCATCAAAATGCAATCCCACACAATAACCAAGAGAAAAAGTTACCCTTATACATCTAGAGCTCATTGTAACTCATCGTCAGATCAAAATAGTGCTTATAATGGATTCAAGGATGCAAAATCAACGCACAGAGAAGGTTCCAGAACCTATTCCCATTCCTTATTTTAAATTGAACTTGAACATGGCCTTGGAATCAGGCCCCATAATGATCCACCTTATGAGATAGACACAACCTATTCAAAAAATGAGGATGGCTCATCTCATTTTGACAACGTGATGCATATTCCCAATGGAGGTCCTATACGAGGATCTTTACTCAAGTAACATATTTCCTAATTGAGTTCTTTTTACCTTGTCATATAATTAGATACTCCATCCAATTGAAAATTTACCCTACTATATCTTGAACCGATAGATTGGAATAAAAAATTTCACATGCCAATTTATTTCTTTGATCCAAGTGCAAGAAAAACAAACATAAGTCTCATAGTGAAATCCTCTTTGAGTCATTAGTAAACAAACAAGACAAAGAACATATAGAAAAATTGGTATACCCATTCAAAGATGATGATTAACCACGTTACACTGCTTGTTAAAGAACTGAAAAAGTCATAAATATGATTTAACCAACACACATGGATATATATATATATATATATATATATATATATATATAAGAATCAAACAAAGTGTGCTCCAGACGCACGTCTCTGAAAATATATATGTACATAAGTTCATAATGTATGTGTACATCTCGAACTAAGAACGTGTCATAATGTACATATGGGACCACATGTAGTCACAAAAGGCTATATATATACAATGGACTGTGAATCTACTCATGACCACATATGTACATCCAGGTGGACTATAAATCTACTCATGAAACATCTTCCCTCTCTTCGCCCTGCTAGAAGTAGCACGTCCACGACCTGGGGATGTAGTGGAGGGAGATGCCACTACGGATTTCATCTGTGTGGTCCTAGGTGTCTCTAAGCATGCCTGCAACCTAACCTGCACATTCATAAACAACAAGTTTTTAACACCCAAAATTTTAAAATACATTCAAAATTTAGAAACTTGTACAATTTAGTTAAAATGCATGTGAAATCTTACCGCAATGTCATGATCCCTATCAATTTGTTGTTGACGCGTCGCAGGGACAACAATAGACTCACGAGGGGTAAGCTACATACAAATAATTAATTTTCAAATTAAATATTTCACATATATACCTACAAAATTTGATATTGTAGATTTAAGTTTAATAAGAAATAATGAACCTCCAAAATTTAACAAATTTAAAAAATTGTGTACCTCAGTTAGTGGATCTGCAGATGCTATGGCAGTATCTACAGCAGCCTCCACAGTCTGCATATATGGAGGAGTCTCTCTAGCAGTCATAAGCTATACAAAAAACATGTACAAATCAATATTAAAATCTACATGACAGAGGTCCAAAGCATGTAATCCGTGCATGAACTTCCAGTAATTAGAAACAAAGTGTAAAGAGATTTACTAACCTGCATAAAACTCATGTGAGGCGTGCCAGTAGCCTCAGTTCCCTGAGCAGATGATGACCCGCCAGGATCCTGTGTATAAAAGAGAAAAATATTAATACATGTACAACATACACGTGAAACAAATTATAATAATAATCTAGTGCAATTAAATGATTTATTAAAAATGTAAGTTTGTACAACTTGAAACTTACGTTTGAAACACGCCCAGCCGTAGTAGCTAGCATGTCGACGCCGGATGTTTCCTTCACCGGCTCTTGCTATTTAAAATAAAATAAAAAATTAGTTTTTTACATGTATGTACATGACGTACAATCAAATATATATATATATATATATATATATATATATAATATCTCAAACATGTGAATTAAACTATTGTGTATATATATATATATATATTATTTAAATTTATTTGAAATTTACCTGTGAAAGACCAATATCAGTGGCACTAGTTCCAAAAACATTCCCCAGCATCTCATCTATAGAAAAGAAATCCATGTGAACCAGCAAATGATGTCTCGCCTGCAGTGCATACGGCACCACATGATCCACAGTGGTGTGGTGCACTAGAACTGGCGCCTCCACCAACATCACCAGATGTAATCTGGGTGCTATGCTGGGTGAGAGTGTCAGTGAGCTCCCTCAATGCATGCAATGTATCAATCTCCACAACCTCCTTCACTGTAGGAGGGATAACTGAAGGCAGTGGGGGTTTTGGGGCATGGGGGATCCTAGGCTGACCTACGCGTGCACCAGGTCTGCTCTGTGCAGAGCCACCTCCTCGACCAAAAAATTCAAAAAAGTCAAAATAATTCGGAGACCTCATTGAGCACGAACTCACAATATAATTTCTTCAAAAAATAAAGAGGAACCTCATTGTTGTTGCATGGTGGATAATCAAAAACCATCCACCATCGGTCCCAAAAATTGTTTTTGATTCTGTCATCATGGCACCAATGGATTGGGAACCATTTGCAAGTAACTGCAGGGGGCATTGGTTCTAGGGTCGGTAAATAATGCACAAATGAGGTCTTTTCCAAAAAAAATTGTCTTTGACGGCAGCATGAGATAGTTTATCCGCATACCACCACCTACAGTCACTTTTAAAGGTGTTCCATCTATGTATTTGGTTGGTTGTAGACTCGACTTCACCAATCAATGTTTGCAATGTATTGGCTAAAGTCATGCGGGATGGATTTGTAGCATGATTTTGTCTTATAGTTTGAATTAGGTTCTCAATGACAATTTTATTTTCTTGGATTCTTCCAATGATATTATCTTGCGTTCCTGCTGGCTCAATGGGGACAAAAGGAGCCACAGGAGGCGGATCTATGTTTGGAGGAGGGTTTTGAGGAATGTTCGAAGGGTTTTGAGGAATGTTCGGTGGGTTTTGAGGAATGTTTTAACGGTTTACACGATTTGAGCTTGCCAACCAACTGATAAAACAAGAAAATTGTATACATAAACAAACATTTCAAAAAACCCATGAAAATGCCACAAAAAAAAACCTAAAATGCAAAAAAATGATTACAATCGAGGACTTGACCTCCTTGTCTTGGCGGCATGGTTAAATCCTATCGCTATCCAAAAGTCCGATGAGCAATTTTGAGGTGGTATTGAAAGCGCGAGTGAAAAATGTTTAGGAAAAGTAGCGGTTCGAAATGAAAAATGAGGAAAATAAGGAGTCGCGGGACTGTTAAATTTTGTCTCAGATTTCCGCGATCGCAGTTTTACGGTTTTTAGGTTTGGTCTTACAAACCTAGAATTCAGGAACCGCTATTGCGGGTTCCTTTATTTCAAACAGTTTCTGAGAGCATGAAAGTCATTCCACAAAGATCGTTAGCTTACATGTGCAAGCATCCATAAAAATGCCGCATTTGAGATTCCACGATCAGAGCATCGGTATAAACCTTATGCCAGTCTCCTATTAAACGTTGCAGGAGGATGCGAGGACAAAGGTTGTGGACTGATTCTTTTCAACTTTCTATAGCACGGAGAAGAGTTGGTCGATCCAGGTGACAAAGCGAGATTAGAATGCTCCTTATTGTCAATCATGTGGCCACCACACGAAGCTGTTCAACTCACTTCATCTGTTTTTCAAACATTTCAACGAGAGCACATATTCTCGCAGAGTTTCAATGCATGGGTCTAGACCAGGTCCTTGTTGCAAGAAGCAACATAGGACAAAATGTCCGGGAGCGTTCAAGATGATTCTGGGCTGATGGAAAAACATTAAAAACATTAAGGGAATGGTTGGCACCTTACAATACGACCTTACCCTGTGGATTTTGGTTAGCAGAGCGGTTACTCCTCCTAGACCGAAGAATGCTTTGAGAAAATTCTTGTACATTCAAGCAAATATTCAAGACAGTTACACTTTCAATGTCATTTCTCCTGATCCAACACTACTGCAATGCACCACGCAGTTTCACATTGAGCTCCTCAAATTATGCAATGTAATAGAAATCATCCACCAACCTCCTTCACTGTAGGAGGGATAACTGAAGGCAGTGGGGGTTTTGGGGCATGGGGGATCCTAGGCTGACCTACACGTGCACTAGGTCTGCTCTATGCAAAGCCAC
The DNA here is from genome assembly GCA_019776745.2 of Taxus chinensis. Classification (NCBI taxonomy): domain Eukaryota; kingdom Viridiplantae; phylum Streptophyta; class Pinopsida; order Cupressales; family Taxaceae; genus Taxus; species Taxus chinensis. Next base: position 285,382,747 of record CM034146.1, read on the forward strand.
CTCTCAACCAAAAAATTTAGAAAAGTCAAAATAATTCGGGACCTCATTAAGCACGAACTCGCAATATAATTTCTTCAAAAAATAAAGAGGAACCTCATTGTTGTTGCATGGTGGATAATCAAAAACCATCCACCATCGGTCCCAAAAATTGTTTTTGATTCTGTCATCATGGCACCAATGGATTGGGAACCGTTTGCAAGTAACTGCAGGGGGGGCATTGGTTCTAGGGTCGGTAAATAATGCACAAATGAGGTCTTTTCCAAAAAAAATTGTCTTTGACGGCAACATGGGATAGTTTATCCACATACCACCACCTACAGTCACTTCTAAAGGTGTTCCATCTATGTATTTGGTTGGTTGCTAGACTCGACTTCACCAATCAATGTTTGCAATGTATTGGCTAAAGTCATGCGGGATGGATTTGTAGCATGATTTTGTCTTATAGTTTGAATTAGGTTCTCAATGACAATTTTATTTTCTTGGATTCTTCCAATGATATTATCTTGCGTTCCTGCTGGCTCAGTGGGGACAAAAGGAGCCACAGGAGGCGGATCTATGTTTGGAGGAGGGTTTTGAGGAATGTTCTGAGGGTTTTGAGGAATGTTCGGTGGGTTTTGAGGAATGTTTTGACGGTTTACACGATTTCGAGCTTGCCAACCAACTGATAAAACAAGAAAATTGTATACATAAACAAACATTTCAAAAAACCCATGAAAATGCAACAAAAAAAACCTAAAATGCAAAAAAATGATTACAATCGAGGACTTGCCTCCTTGTCTTGGCGGCATGGTTAAATATATCGCTATCCAAAAGTCCGATGAGCAATTTTGAGGTGGTATTGAAAGCGCGAGTGAAAAATGTTTAGGAAAAGTAGCGGTTCGAAATGAAAAATGAGGAAAATAAGGAGTCGCGGGACTGTTAAATTTTGTCTCAGAGTTCAGAGTTTTAACCGCTCGTGGTTCTAAATCGATCGATGGTTTTAGGTTCGGTAATTACTGAACCTAGAACTCAGGAACCGCGATCACAGAACCGCGATCGCGGTTCCTTTATTTCAGGTTTTTATGTCCAAGGAATTGTCCACCAACTTCGTGCACTTACCCCCATAGTATCTGATAAAAACCCTTTTTTAATTTCTAGATAGATGTCCATTTCCTTACGCAAGGATCCTATTATGCCTTGGCAGGAGGATGCAGGATAAAGGTTGTGGAATTTTCTTTTCTCCTTTCTATGGCGCTAAAGCCTCCAAGGCTCCTTTAACCAAGCCATTTTTTCCTCATATTGTAATCATTTCCATCCATGAAGCCACATCTCTCTAGGCACTCTGTCAAACATTTCAAATGCCATGTATATTCTCCCATGTTTCACATCCATGGCTACCAGGTCATTTGCAACTACAACATCTGACAAAATTCCTCTATTTTCTCCTTCTTTTCTGCATACAAAAACATAACAGCATTAGACAATGGTTTCCTCTCACAGACAGGGTCGACCTTAGATGTGGAGGATGGTCAGCAGAGGGTTTCTCATAGAGGAAGAGTGTAAGAGACAAATCTTGCAAAGATATAAGCAAGATAGCAAGAAAGGGAACTTTCAATGTCATAATCAATACAACAACTACTCAATGCACCACGCAACCCACACCCACTCCTCTTACCACCAGTAATGCGTTCATCCACCAACTCACGTTTAATTTCCACATCTTTCCAATTCAATAAAATTTATTTTTTTATTACTTTTTAATTTATAAAAAGAATTTTACTTTATTGCACTTTTAAAGTACAACATAAAGTAAATTAGGGCATTACAGCTGGCTGAAGATGCATTTTTAAGGATTCAATGTGTCAACATGTGATGACTTTGGTTGTAGATTGCGTAGTTTCCTCTAATAATGTGGTAGAAGGCATGCCTCTCCTCTTCAGTCTTTTGGAGGCTAAAAATCAAAATTGGCAGCATTTGTGGATAGAGGCAGATTCTAAAATTATCATTGGGGAAATTATTGGTAAGTAACCTAAGGCTTGGTTGTCATAACCAATCGGTCACCAAATTAAGGTAATCCTCCCCTTTTTTTAGACTCACTTTTCCCATATTAGAAGATCTGGGAATCAAGTGGCCGACCGCTTGGCTAACAAAGAAGTTGAGGTATGGGATAAATGTCATACAAGTTGTCATAAATGGAAAGATAATTTTCCTAGTGAAATTATCTTTCTTTCCTCGCATGATGCAAAATTGGCCTTAAGCCTTGATAATGAATAATCATTTTTCAATGGTCGAGGGGATTATTACCATAGTTGGGTTGAATTATGGTAATGCATGGGAAATATTCATATAGATTTCAAGTACAGAACACTTGCCACATCCCTCGTGTGAGGTGATGTGAAGGTTTATGTAGTGCTCTTCGCTAGTGTAGGAATTCATTTCCATTGTATTTTGATGCTTTGTTGGTGTGGCATTTGGTGGGCTCTGCAGTTTTTTCTTATGTTATTTTTGCAATGGAGAATTTTGGCGGGTCTAAGGATGGGCCAAGTACTAAGAGGAAGCGAGCACCAATAAGTGAAGAATTTGGTGAATCTTTTGCCTCTTAGATAGATGACAAGATTAAAAATGTGGCAATGAGAGTGTGGCTTGAGAAGAATTGGTGGTTGCAGAGGAATTCTATGAGGTCGATGGATCATATATATGTGAGCACATGCAAAAATTGATGTTGGATCCAAACCAGTTGATTGGAAGTCACAATGTCTTCGAAATGGCCCAGTACTCGATCTCTGCTAACACTCTAACGAAAGCCTCCAATCGATTCATCCTCCACATGGAGCATGCAAGCTTGGAGGAGATGTTAATGAGCCTATAGTTTCACATGCACACTCTTACCAAGGCTCTTTAGGCGGTGGTTCAAGTACAGGAAGCTCTGGCAACAAAATTGGGATTTTCTCTTCCGAAGGAAACAAAGGTGGATATGCCTTGTTTTTATGTGACTTTTACGTCTTCGGCCCAAAGCTCAGATGATTCAGAGGTCAAGATCATTGTAGAAGTGTACCCCAGTGGTTATATGGGGAATTCAGTGGTGCTCTTATCGAAGTCACATGCTGAGATCAAATGATTTCTTGGTGTTTGTCTTTAGGTGCTTAGTAGTTTGTTAATAGGTTTCGAATGTAGCCTTTTTTGACATGATATTATATGTAATGAAAAAATAGAAAGGTATGGGGTGGGTTTGAGGATTAGACAACTCTCCCCCCTATGGTTGCACAATAAGGTGCTTTACCCTTTTTTGAGATTCCAATGATGTGTGATGTTATAATGGACTTGAACTTCATGTATCTTTTTTTGTAGGCTCTGGTCTTCTCCCTAGGTATCAATAGAAAAAAAATAGTTATTTAAATATAAATAATTCTATTTATCTACTCACACTCCACTCAACTCTTCTTCTAGAATCATACAAAGGTGGGGGCAATAAAGTTGCATGTACAACCATCTTCCTAAACAAAATCCAAACTTTCATTGCCCCTGTAAAGTTACAACTACACAAACCAAAACCAATGGCTATTTTAGGAAATCAAAAATATAAACTTGTAACCCATTCAAACCTTGATCCAATATTCATGACCTCGCCCTCAGCTATAAAAAGTAGGCCAATCCATTGTAAATCATCCTTGGAAGATTTAGTTTATTGCAGCTAACTTATGCCAAAAGTACCATCTGCATCCTTGTGTCTAAAATATGCTCGTAACATTTGTTATTTCTACATTTGCAAATAAATTCAAGAGCATCCAAAATCCAATAACTTCAAGATTCCATAATTTTAAATACTTGAAACAATCTTATCATTGGAGCTTGGAGGAAAGGTTTGTTGTCATATTTTTTTCTCTTTCACATTTTTGCTAAGTTTTTGTATACTTACATTCTGGCACGCTCGGTGGGAGTTCTCACACTCCATTCATCTTTATTTCATGTTTTTTTTATTTTAGTGCATCTATTTATCTGATTTTTTTATTTGGTTAACATTTGTGTTTAAAGGATTTTAATATTGTTATTTTGTGGTATTTATGTTGTCCCCATTTAGAGATAATAACTTGCTCTTATTTGTATAATTTTATCTGATTCACATTTGTGTTTATAGGTGTATTCTACATTTTGAAATAATTATAAAGAGAAATCAAATTTTCAAAATATCTTAAAAAATTACAATTGGAAGAAGTAGGGTTTTTCCCTCTATATATAGCAGACTATTTAGTTACAGCTAAGCTAGTTGTATCTATCAACTTTGGAGGAATCGTTCTCTTTTTAAACCATTTACATTATATCGAACTACTTCCTGGTTGAGCTCCCCTTCGAGCTCCTCTCACCCCTCCTCCAACTCATTGTAGCCCTTGATTTATCCTTATAGCTTGCCACATTGAGCTCTCTCCAAACATTGTTGAGCTCACTGAGATGTGTTACAACCTCCCCTTCTTGTCACCGAGTTGGTTCCTCTAATATATCTGAGCTAATCTACCCCACATCCATTTCATGAGTGACTCACCTCTATCGGAGCTTGGTTCACTCCTGACTGTCCTCACCCCATCCTTGTTGAGTTGACCTCCGACCCACCTCGCCTCTAACCATCATCGAGCCCTATCTCAAGTGAGTTTCTCACTTTACTGAGCTTCCAACTCCCCAAACATCTGACTCTCCTAACTCGGTCAATCCATACAACTGAGTCACTTGTCTAACTCCTCACCTCCCTCTTATTAAATCATCTTGACTCATCGAGACAATCTACCAATGAGGCTCATCGAGCCCTTCAACATACCTACTATTACACCAATCTAAACCTACTTGAGCTGACTCCTCTTCGCCAACCCAACCTCGCTACATCCCCTATGACCTCCTCGAGCGAGTCTAAACTCCACAACTCCTCATCCCTTCCAAGTGAGTCCCCTCTGCATTGAGACTGAGTCATCCCTTGCATCCCTCCATATGCATGAAAATCCTACAAAACAAACACTCGAATCAGCCCCAACTTGGCCCTTAGAGCCGAGTCATTGCATCCTCTCCATTCCTTTGCAAAACATTAGTCCTTTTAGGTTTTTCCCACTTTAAAGGCATAACTAGGTCAAACTTCACACTTAGGCTATAATTTAGTTTATTTCTGAATTCTAACCTTTTTATTAGTTTTAATTAATTAATTAATTAAGGCTTATTTAACTAATTAGTCCCTAGCTAAATTTTGATCAAATTAAATTAGAATAAGTAAATTGTGAAACTTTGACTTAAGGATTATTAGACATTTCTTGTCCATCAATTTGTTTTTTGGAGAATATTGTGAATATGTTTAACTCATTTTTGGAGCATTATGGTGAGAATGTATTAAGGTTTTTTTAGGGGTTGCTTTTGCATTTCGGAACGTTTTTGTGAAGCTAATCGTAATAAACTATGTAGACACCCTAAAAATACATATGTATTTTTATCCCGCTTATATCCAATTAGAATTAATTAAATTAATTCTATCTTACCGTAATATACCCCTTTCAAATTAATTAAGTTAATTCCATCAATCAAATACCCCTGCTAGAATTAATTAGATTAATTCTATTTCTTAAGTCATATTCCCACTCCTTAGAATTAAATAATTTAATTCTACTATGCCTTTGGAATTAATTAAAATAATTTCTACACCCCCTAGCTAATATAATTAAACATTTAATTAAATAAATGGTTAATTATTCCCTCACAATTAAATACTAATTAATTTAGTTATTTAATTAATTCCTTTTATCTACTCACACTCCACTTTACTCTACTTTCATAAGCCTACAATGGTGGGGGCAACAATAAAGTATGTGCAACCACTTCTTGAATGAATTCAAAGATAATGATTGGCCCTACAAATTTGCAACTGCACAGACATTGTTATCTTACTATTTCTTGTAATTATAATTATTACCTTTGGAGCTAATTCAACCCAAGATCCACTTGTCATGGCCTCACCCTTAGCTATAAAAGTTGGTCATTTCCTTTGTCAATCCATCCCTGGAGCTTTGAGAAAATTACGTCTAACTTCTATTGAATTTGTTCCCACATCCTTGTGAAATCTACTCATAGCATCTGCAAACACATTTGGAGAATAATATTATAAGGCATCCACAATCCAAAATTTAACAAGATCAAACAAGATTAAAGCTTCTACATTCTTATTTTGAGGTTTCCAAGAGATCTACAGTGAAAGTAAAAATCTGGTATTTATTTATTTATCTTTTGTTGTCTGTATTTTTCCTTGTTTACATTATATCATGCTCGTTGGGACACCCCACATTTTTTCTTTCATTTTAGCTCATAATTTTTTTTTATCTAACTTTATCTTTTTGTTTTTTGTTTCCATTTAACCTTGTTGTTGAATTTTTAGGTTCTTAGGTGGAGCACAGAAGCTTAAAAATAAGAAAAACAAGCCTCTTGGTTGTATTTCAATATTTTTTATTATTTTCTAGAACTGCATGGGCTAGCATACACGATCTATGCGCTAGCATTAAAGTGTTTGCGCTAGTGTTCAAGTCTGTGTGCTACCGTCAATACTACATGTGTTTATGTCACATTCCACGTGCTAACATCAACACAACACACATTTTTGTCACTGTACACGTGCTACCATCAACACAACATGTTTTTCTGTCTAAGTTCATGTGCCAACGTTGTTAATCCTTGTGCTAGTGTTGTATTACATGCGTTAGCGTTCCTTCTTATATTGTCTGTTTAACATGTTTGTCTTTGCAGGTTCTTTGTAATATAAGCACAGAAAGTTGTATGCGCTAGCATTATTTGAATGTTGGTGCACCAAAGGTCCACGCGATAGTGTATTCATCTTGTGTATTTTAATTTTCTACTTTTTACAACTTTTCTACTTAGATATAACATGTGTCTTAGATTATTTAATGCCATTTATGCATATTTGTTTCTGTTTTGATATTTTATAAGGGAATCAATACTTTCTTTTCCTTAATCATTTTGAGATCACACGTATGCTCTTTCCCCATGCTTTATAAGCAACCTTGGAAATCATAAACATGATCTTCACTTTTCTAGTTTTTGTTTAAAGGGGATTAACATCTTAATTTTCATAATCAAATCTTGTTTACACGTATGTTCTTTCCTCATGCTTTCTAAGTGACCTTGGAAACCATAAACGTGAACTTTTTTATGTCTTCTTGTCCTCCACCTACCTCAGGAAACCATTCTAATATTTTTTTGTAGGACCAACTCTTAAAGGTGGCTATAAAACATTAAACTACTAATTACAGGTTACCTTTGATTGAAGACTAAAATAGTTTACTAATTGTATGTTACTTCTGTCAAAGACTGGTGGTTAAAAAATCTCATCTTTTAATCAAGATAAAATGAACATTACACACTGTATTTGCAAGTGCGGATGACAAGGCTATTTCCCAACCACTATAACTATGGGAAGTGTTTTGGCATAAGCCATAAAAATCATTTGAGGAGTACCACAGGAACCCCAAAGTAGTCGTCGCATTGAGGGAACTGAATGATGAAATGAGTACCTCTTTCTCAACTGACTAGTAATACCTATGAGATTAGATTCATAAATATCCAGTAGTGGCGACCCCAGTGTAATTCATTATGAGTAAGATCTTTTCTTGGGGTTTCAAAGGGGGTATAGTAAATCCATTAGCTAACAATAGAACTGCACGCACTTGGGTATACTACTAAAACCTAGTTGAGAGAGCAACCCAAGAAGCCAAACACTATCCAAGCCAAGCTAAGGTAGAGGCCAAAACAAACCAAAACCAAAAACTCTCTTTTTGTTTTCTTTCTTTTGTAGTAGTGTTTCACACTTTCATTTTCGTATTCATGTTCATTTTCCAAACACTCCTTTTTTGGATCAATCTTCCATGTTCGTATTATTTTGCATTTTCCAAACACTCCTTGTTTGGATTCATCTTTCATCATCTTTTAATATTTCCAAGTACTCTTTACTCAGATTATTTTTCATTGCCTTTCACTGTTCCAAATACTCATTATTTGGGCTCATTTTTTATTCTCTTCCCAATCTCCAAATTTCTCCTTATTTGGAATTTTTGTTCACCTCTTTTCTTGTCATCCTTTTTCTTCATTTTCGATCATTCACTACCTCTCTTTTTACTCTTAAAAATCCTCTTTTTGGATCATTTTCCTCTTTTCCATCCTTTCAATATTTTCCTTCATTTGGAATCATCCTTTTTCTTCATTTTCTATCATCTTGTCCTCCACCTACCTCAGGAAACCATTCTAATATTTGTTTGTAGGACCAAATCTTAAAGGTGGCTATAAAACATTAAACTACTAATTGCATGTTACCTTTGATTGAAGACTAAAATAGTTTACTAACTGCATGTTGCCTCTGTCAAAGACCGATGGTTAAAAAATCTCATCTTTTAATCAAGATAAAATGAACATTACACACTGTATTTGCAAGTGCGGATGACAAGGCTATTTCCCAACCGCTATAACTATGGGAAGTGTTTTGGCATAAGCCATAAAAATCATTTGAGGAGTACCACAGGAACCCCAAAGTAGTCGTCGCATTGAGGGAACTGAATGATGAAACGAGTACCTCTTTCTCAACTGACTAGTAAAACCTGTGAGATTAGATTCATAAATATCCAGTAGTGGCGACCCCAATGTAATTCATTATGAGTAAGATCTTTTCTCAGGGTTTCAAAGGGGGTATAGTAAATCCAGTAGCTAACAATAGCACTACACGCACTTGGGTATACTACTGAAACCTAGTTGAGAGAGCAACCCAAGAAGCCAAACACTATCCAAGCCAAGCTAAGGTAGAGGCCAAAACAAACCAAAACCAAAAAATCTCTTTTTGTTTCTTTCTTTTGTTTTCTTTCTTTTGTAGTAGTGTTTCACACTTTCATTTTTGTATTCATGTTCATTTTCCAAACACTCCTTTTTTGTATCCATCTTCCATGTTCGTATTATTTTGCATTTTCCAAACACTCCTTGTTTGGATTCATCTTTCATCATCTTTTAATATTTCCAAGTACTCTTTACTCAGATTATTTTTCATTGCCTTTCACTGTCCCAAATACTCATTATTTGGGCTCATTTTTTATTCTTTTCCCAATCTCCAAATTTCTCCTTATTTGGACTTTTTGTTCACCTCTTTTCTTGTCATCCTTTTTCTTCATTTTCGATCATTCACTACCTCTCTTTTTACTCTTAAAAATCCTCTTTTTTGATCCTTTTCCTCTTTTCCATCCTTTCAATATTTTCCTTCATTTGGAATCTCTCTCTTTCATTCTCATCACACTTTCATTTGATCTTGTTTTGTTCATTTGGAATTCTCATTTTCCCATTTGAGCTTTCTTTTGTGGAAATCATAAAATTTTCCTATCTTTCAAATTTATCTCATCTTGAGCTTATCCCCATTTCATTCTAGTCTTAAACTTTGGATCATATTTCCCAAAAGTCTAGGCTTTCACTCCTCCTTTCACATCAATTCTTGAGTTGTGGATATCCACGTCCTTACTCAAGCATTCTCATTTTCAGGAATTACGTCTTGGCATTGTCAAATCCTACTTTGTCAAGATCAAGTCCTTCACATCTTATCTTTTATTAAGATTTGATATTTTTATCCTCCTCTTACGTCCTTTAGTTTAACACCATCATTGTTGAACTATATACGTTTGTTTGTTTCATGTATCTAATTTGAAAAACCCTTTGTTAAATTCTAGACATCTTCATCCTCTCTTTTTTTGACAACATCCACATCATTGATACTTGAGTCTCATCTTTTCATTTATTAAACCTCTTCCTTCTTAACAATTTCTTGTTAAAGGTTGATCACATCACATACGATTTGTCTCCTCTTTTTCATACCCTCTTCCATTCTAGAATTCAGGTTGCTAGAGGTTGAGCACAATCAAATTTCTTCATTGTTATAAATCTTCTCCCCATCTACCATTCACTTTGCAAGAGGTGGAGTACATTCACAATTTTCCTATCCTTGCTCCTCCATTCTAGCATTCACTTTGCTAGAGGTTGAGCACAACTGAAATTTCAATGCTACAATTATCCTCACATCTAACATTCACTTTTCTAGAGGACAAGTTACATTCAATCACATCAGACCCCTCTTACATCCTTGCATTCACTTTGTCAAGGGTTGAGTTTACCATCACTTTTGGACATTTCTACCTTAACATTCACTTTGTTAAGAGTTACGTCATCCAAATCTTCCAAACACCTTGCCCATCTCAGCATTCACATTGCTAAGGGTTGAGTTATCTTTCAAGTCTTTTGTTATTCCCCCCTTTCAAAAATGATGGGAACACAGTACAAATACTACAGTCCTTTTGGAAGAACTAGAAGAACCATAAATCCTTTAGGAAATCACATTGATACTGAAGATGGCCAAAATAAGGAGGAACTTCAAAACAATGTTTCCCCTGAATAACAAGCCCACGTTGAAAATATATTATGTATGAACAAAGACCAATTTTTTCTTCATATCATTGAGATGGGAGAAAAATTACCCTTCAAATTCAACAAGGATGTTTTAAGAACATTACTCGGTAAGCCTAAAATGAAAAAAGTAACCCATTCATGTCAAATAACAATGATGATGGATTTGGCCCTAACAACACAAACAATGAGGGTAGAGGAAAATCCACTTCGAACAATAACAATGACGATGAATCAAACAAAATCAAATCATATGCTGGAAACAAAGGCAAATCTATCAATTCAGCCACTGATACCACTAAATTCCTCATGGATCAAATCAATGAAATGGCTAAATAAATTGCTATCTTAAATTCAAAAGTCACTACCAAACCTTCTAACAAAGATTCAACAAATAAAACTAGTGACGATCCATCCAAGAACCACACTGCGCCCAATAAAGAGAACAACAATCCTAAGAGTGATGGTTCATTCTCTATCTTACAAAACAATTCACCATTTGCACAAGAATGGAAATTTATGAAGGAAACCATCTCGGGTATGCAACACCAATGAAAATAATTCAAATTTGATGAATTGTGTCCTTATCCCTTTGATAAGGATATCTTATGTGTACCCTTTCCAAAATCCTTTGAAACGCCCAAGTTCGAAAAGTGCAAGTGCAAGAACAATCAAAGAGAGAACATCAAGGAGTTCTATGTGGCTTGCTAAGAAGTGGCCTATAGTGACATCTTCTTATTGTGTCTCTTTCCACACAGTCTAGGGGACAGACCTTGGATTGGTTTTTACACCTCCCAAAAGGTTATATCCATAATTTTGTGGAGTTTTCAGAGAATTTTGTTAAAAACATTTCGTTCAATCTAGACTCCAAAATCACAATGATGGATTTGTACAATGCTAAACAACATTTTTACAAAACCTTCACACAATTCCTCCAAATATGGCATGGGATTGTTAGTCGCTTCCCATGCTCAATCCTTGAGAAACAACTTGTGAGCATATTTTTTCCCAATCTCAATAACGAACTATCCTTCCACATGCAAATACATCACCTTAATACTTTCGAGGAATTTATTGAGAAAGGATCACAAATTGAAAAATCCCTTTTTGCAAAATGTTTGATCAAACCTCACTGAAAATATAATGGGCACCATAATAAAAACAAGAGTAGCTCCCACCAAAGGAAAATCTAAAAATGCTAACTGAAATTGCAACATTGTCAATGATGGTGTCACAGATAACCTGAAAGAGTGATCGTGAGAATCAATACAAAAAATGTGCACCACAATGAATTTTCACTCTAATGAGAATGTGATAGCTCCAACATAATCAGCAAGATTCAAGCAATAATGGAAAATCATGCAACAAAATAATAGATACACTCATGTAGAGAAATAAAACGAAGTGTCTGGCATACTTATAAATTAGAATGAAAGGGTACATATAGGAGTTTTGTGTAACTCATGTGCATGACACATGTACACTATCCCTATGACCTATTCAATTATGACCAAATCAACTATGACATATTATCACTAAGTGAGATGACTAACCAACTACGTGGACAAGACGTCAAATGATGACAAGTCTAGTCACATACACCAACACCCCCTTCATCGAAGCTTAGGTAGAGGTTATGGAAAGTCATAACTAAAAGAGAACTAAACAACTAAGAATGATGTGTCAATAGGTCCCGGCTACTAAGCCTGATAAGGTACCCATGTAAAAACAACATCTTCTTGGAATAAGAAGAAGAGAAGAATGGTACCTGAAAACTAGGCTTGATGAGGTACCCATGTATAATAAGGATCTCAAGTAATTGAGGAAAAAACCCTAAGGGAGAACATCCACTTACAAGAGACAAAAGACTCCCTAAACAACCTAAGAAATATTTTTCAAATGAGTCATGAAAACTAAAGACCTAATAAGGTATTCATGTATAAACTGTAATCTTTCTAGAAGAAGAGAAGATAACTAGAAAGCTTGAAGAAGATGGGTTGTTAGAGAATACCACACCCTAAGAAGAGACCACAAGTGAAGATACTTTGCCTCAATGAAGGATTTGGTAAAAATGTCTGACAATACTGTAAATTGATGGTGTCATCATGGATCAACTCCTGAATGAAATACATATGTATCTCAATGTGCTTTGTCCTCTAATGTTGAACTGGATTTCAAAAAATTGAGATGGTGCTCATGTTATCACAATAAATGATAGTAGGTTTCCGATAGTGAATACCAAACTCTATCAAGATACCTTATAACCAAACAACTTATGTGGCAATGTTAACTACTCCTCTGTACTATGCCTTTGTAGAAGATATCACAATTGCATTCTGCTTCTTGCTAGACCAACTAACAAGACCCGAACCAAGAGAAAAATTGTATCGTGAGGTAGATTTTTGATGATCTAAATCACCGACCCTATTAGAATCTGCAAACCCAACCAAGTTAATATCCACTCCTCTAAGATAGTGAATGTCATTAGTGTAAGTTCCATGAACGTAATGAAGGATCCACTTAGCTGCTTTCCAATTTAACTCATGTGGCTCCTACATGAATTTGGACATGATCCTAATGGCATAAGATAGATCCAGATGTGAGTGAGTAAGGTAAATAAATCTCCCCACCAACTGTCGATAGAGGATACCATCAACCAAGGGAGTAGAGCAATCAGAAACCAACTTAACCCCCAAAAGGAAAGGAATAGAAGAAGGATTACAATCAGACATATTAAACTGAGCAAGCAAATCAAGAGAATACTTAGGCTGCAGAATCACAATACCTAAGTCAGATTTTGAAATATGAATCCCAAGAAATTAATGAAGTAATCCTAAGTCAGTCATGGAAAACTTGTTGGATAAGGCAATCTTCACAAAATCAATGATAGAGGAATAATTACCCATGATCAACAAGTCATCAACATACAAAACAAGGATGAGTATGGAATCATATTGCCGCAGAATGTCAACATTTGGGTCAGAGTGACACCAAGTGAGCCCTGATGTAAGTAGAAAGGAGTCCATCTTGGCATACCAAGCCCAAGGGGTTTGTTTAAGGCCATAAAGAGACTTATTTAGCTTACAAACGAGAGAGGGATCATGGACATAACCCAAAGGTTGTTCCATGTAGATATCTTCCTCTAGGTCCCCATGAAGGAAGGAACTCTTAACGTCCATTTGATGGACTTCCCATCTGTTAGCCACAACGATGGTGAGGGTCAGTCGAATATAAGTCATCTTCATAATACAGTAAAGGTTTCTGTGTAATCAACCCCATCTACCTAGGAGAAACCCTTAACTTCTAGTCGCACTTTAAAATTTTCGACATCTCCATCTTCTCCATAGTTTTTTCGGAACACCCACTTACACTGAATGATTTTTCTTCCTTTTGGAAGAGGGGTGAAATCCCATGTATCATTCTTCATAAGTGAGGAATACTCCTCATCTATGGAAGAATCCCACTCAAGAATATCAAAATCCTCCTGGAAAGACTGAGGATCAAAAGTAGAGGGAAAGGAGTGAGGTTCAAAAAACTTTGAGTGAGTCTGCTTCCTATCCAAAGGATCTCTCATCCACTCTCCAGCACTCTACAAAGTTTTCCTAGCCCAACGAGGACTAGGAGGATCAGGTTCAGAGTCAGAAGATTCTTCACTCGAGTGAGAAGGAACAAGGTTCCACTCAACACTACCATCAGAATCGAAAGACTTCAAAGCATGATGGTTGGGAGGAGAAGGAGGGTCAAGAGGAGGAGAGGCATGCTCAACAACATCATCATCCAAAGAGTCAGAATCAGAATCAGAAAGCATAAGAACCTCAAAAGGTAGAGAAGTAGAATTCGAAGAAGACTCGTTGAATTTCACACTTCTCTCGATATAAAACTCATGAGTAGTAGTGTTCAATAATTGATATCCCTTTACACCATCAGGATACCTGAAAAAGATACAAAGTTTGAATTGTGGTTCTAATGCCTTGTGTTTCTTCTTGGGAATTAAATCCATAACCATGGATCTAAAGACTTAAAAGTGCTCAACATTAGGGTTGTGTCTAAACTAGGATTCAAAGGGTGGAATCCTTCTTACTTCCTTGTGTGGAACATGATTCTGAATGTAACAAGCATAATTCACTACTTTGTCCTAATATTGCGGAGGAAGGGACTTCGAGTGAACCATACAAGTGGCCATCTCCTTAAGTGTTCAGTTCTTTCTTTCTGCAAATCCATTTTATGAAGGGTTATAAGCAAGGACACACTTCAAAGTAATCCCTTCAGAAGTATAGAAATCCTCAAACCTATTGCTCACATACTCACCTCCATTTTCAGTTCAAAGAACCTTGATGGACCATTCCGCCTATTTCTCGGCAAGAACCTTACGTCCTAAAAATGTTCGAAGACTTCAAACTTAAGATTAAGAAAATATACCCAAGTATATCATGAATAGTAAACAATGAGAGTAAGTGTATAAAGAGATCTAGTAAATGAAGGAAACATAAATGGGCCAGAGATGTCACTATGAACAAGATATGAAAGATAAGTAGCTCTCCAAGCTTTTCCTTTGTCAAAACTCTTTTCAGGGTACTTCCTAAGGGCAAAACCCTCGCAAAGACCCTTAGAAAATATGATGTGAGGTAACCTATTGACCATTTCATTTTGTCTCAATTATTCAAGATAACCAAAAATTTAGATGTCTGAAACACTCATGCCATAGCTTACTAACCTCATTTGAACAAGTGAGAAAGGCAGTGGGCATCAAATCAGAAGTAAAGTGGAAAAACATATACAATTGTGAATGGTGATCCCCTTTTCCCTCAACCACTATAGTGTCATTGTGAATCTCACAAATAATCACCGAGTTGGGACCGAATTCCAATCACATTCCTTCACCAAGATGAGTGATTTGGTAAACTGATAGGAGATTGGTAGAGAGATCAAGAACATTGAACACTTGGTTAAATGCTCCCCCATCCATCTCTACTGATCCACTATCAGAAACTGAAACTTTCATGTCATCACCCAACATGATTTGGGACATACCACAAGGTTTGATGTTGGAGAACTCAATATGCAAAGAACCCATGTGGTGTGAGGCACCAAAATCTATAATCCACGTCAATGAAGGAACAACTCAAGCTACAAGAGCCTTTCCTTTCTTCTTATCAGATTTAAACTCTCTTGTAGTGAAAGACTCAAATTTTAGAGCATTTTGTTTAATAGACTTAGGAACACCTACATTATTTTTCTCAAGTAAATGAGTAAGGTGATCAATGTATTTTCTCATACATTGATGCTCTTCATGACCAACCTTCTTACAATAGGAACACTTACACATTTATTTTTTCCCTGTAGGCTCAGAAGTCGAAGTGTTTGTGTTAGGTTTGGGTTTGGCTTGGTTGGTCTTGGTTTCCTTTTTAAGTTGATTTTTTTCTCTTTCTTCTTTTCAGTCTTCTTTCCCTTGCTATTACTTGTTACAAGGACATGTGACTTGGACTTGAGAGACCCCATTTGAATGATTTTTTCATGTTCTCGAATGAGTTACGATGAAAAATTGTTGAAGGAGGGTATTTTCTAAGCACTTCCTAGTAGCGTGGAAATTTGACATGAAGATGGAGTATTCATAACCTAACTTAGAGATAATAGACAAGATCAAGTGGGAATATTTCTTCTCCACTTTACATTCCTTTAACAACAATATAGTGTGGACAAATTTCAAGAAGAATGCCTATAGGTTTTCAAAGTCACTAGGATTTAATCCTAGTAGTTTGTTTTCCAACTCATGCGCTCTCATGTCATCTTGTTGTCCAAACATAACATCTAACATTTTCCACACAGATTTAGGTGTTCTGAATGACTCAATGTGGAAGAGTAAGTTAGGAGAAACAAAAATGCAAAGTAGACCTAAGGCTTCATAACTATGGTCAACCACTTAGATTTTTCAGGCACATTGTCAAGTTCAGTCTCATCTTGCATAGTGATGCGAAATAACCCTTTACCCCTTAGTTTTATCAGCATTTTTTATCTCCATTTTAAAAAGTTGAACAACGTAAGAAAATTAATTGAAATTGCATCCATAGTGTAGAGAGGGAAAGAATGAATGCAAAAAAGAAAAACAAGCAACACAACCACCAAAAACAATATTATAACCCCCTTACTTTCGACACTTTATAGTTTAGTGAGTTGGATACAATCTGGTGCGAGTGTGCATCGTGAAACAGTTGGTCACTCACCTTGAAATCAACGTAATAATATGCAAGAGAGGAGACCAAAATCAAGTTTCATGGAACACAGTGAATTGACACCATAAACAAGCACGCCAAGCTAAAAAATAATGAAATGGGTGAAATCAAGTCCTGTTGTGAGAAAAAATGTCTCACATTGTAGCAGAAACCCCCTTGTTACAATACCATGGCAGACACTCTCACTAGTACACTAACAATAAAAAGGTTAATTACAATGCACAAAACGAAATGAGTCTAGATGAGCTCCAGGATGCAACGAAGGCTCCTGGAAGGTAAACAAAGGCTATAGATGTTCTAAAACACTTCAGAGTGTGATTAGAGAAAAAAACAGCCAATAACACTTAAAAATGACCTTTGGAAACATTCAACTAGCTTAATTTTAGAAGCAACAAATGGACTAAAAATTGATAAAAACATTAAATACGACTATTTTAATTCAACTAATCAAATATTAGAAAAAAAGACTTAATTTTAATAAAATACTTAGGGAATAATAAAAAGTCAATTATTTAAAAAAAAAACACCTTTAAAATAATTAGATCTAAATTATAATTAAATCTAACTATAATATAAAAAAATGCCTGATATATAATTAAAACATTTTTTATTAAAAAGCCTCACCTTTATTAAAAAAAAATCCACGTATGAGATATTTTAAAAAGCTTTACTTTATTATACTGCCGAAGCCAAGTATATTAGCTTCAACATGCATATTAATTTTTTCTTCCTACCAATGGTTAAGTGCCACATGGAAAATTTAATCTATGATTTCAATGTTTTATAATGTTTTCAAGAGAATATTCTTCTCCCTTTATTCAAGCATATTCTACTACTTATTGTTAGTCATTTCCACAGTTCTATTTTTTACTAAAACTCTTCAAAAAAATTATATTTATTTCTTGTACGGACACAGACACGTGTCCTAGTTTTTATGTGGGATTTTGACAACAATTAATTCCATGTTTGTAGTGCAAAATTAAAGCAACGATTTCTTTGAAAAAAATAAAATTTTGTGAATGTGTTCCATACTTTAATTTCTAAAATATCCAATTTCGATCACACACAACACTGCCCAACTATTCCATGATTGATTTATGTCAATGCATATGATCATACCATCAACTCAATTTTTTCAGTACACCAACAGATGGGAAATTGGCAGAGCCGCGGAAGTACCAGGATGTATTCCTTCAAATTAGTTTTTTGAGAATTCAGGCAGAGGCCTCTGCAACACCATGAAAGCCCTATCAGAGAAACATCGAACAGAAAATAATTCCCTAAACCATTCATAAGTTAAGACTGTGAAGCTCTCTGATTAGAGATTTGATTCCTGCAGCTGCATATGTTTGGAGTGGAGGATCCAACCATGGTTGGAGTTGGCATGCAACAAATGGAATTGTGTCTTTGCTTGGCCTGATTAGCTTTTTAACTCGAACAGACATGGAATTTTTTGTGTATTCATGGTTATTTTTCCCTATGATTAGTGTATGATTTCTTTGTGAAGTGATTTCAAGATCAAGTATTTAATTTATTTTTTGAGATTATTTTTTCCTTGTCTTGCATATCAGCCCAATCAAGCTATTAAAAAATATGCATTGATGTGTCAGTGGGTTTGAAATAAACCACTCTCCATTTTTCTTTCATAGATGTGCATATCTGGGTAATTTTGGTGTGTATTATCCATAACAAAAAGTAAATAACTACACAGGATTTTGGGCATCCAAAGATATAAGTACGGAGGCTATGCATTCTCCACCACATGAATGGTTCAAATCACTTGTAAATTCCCTCATGTTGTTCCCACTTCTCAACTCCACCTTGCTCAGGTAACTCAATATATCACTTTGTTTTGAAATCATGGCTATTTAATTTGTAAAGTGTGTTAGATTAAAAATTGAAAGTGTTTCTTTCCTCAAGAAGGAACCTCCTCTGCCTCGTGGAAACTAAAGAAGTTGATGAATCTATTATACAAGAATCATGGTTTGGCTTACGAAAGCCATACTTTTTCAGAAGTGAATTTGGTAATGCTTAAACACAATTAGGGATACCCACTAGAGGTCAGGTATTTGTCCAAGGCTATGCCCAAGTCTTCTATTTGGAAAGATGTAAATATCTTTGGCTTAAATTTGTGTTCCTCTATTTAAAATTATTTCAGATGTGTGCACCTCTTAATTATTATTTTAATGAAGTTTTTAAATAGAGTGTATTGTCCCACTATCTTCCATTTGAATATGTTTCTATCAGCTATAAAAATGTATACTAATCTTTTCATATGTTGATTAACAAATATGTTGTTACAAAAACCAGTTTGGGACAGGAGAGAGCAATGGAATTTTCTACAATAACTACTTGAATCCCTTGTCTTCACACATTTAGTTTGTTAATTTTGGTCTTATCTTTTGTTGTACTCATGGGTGTGAAAATTAGGTAAAACAAGTATGATGTTAATAGCCAAATTCGTAAATAGAAATACCCAGTTTCTCCATATTAGCCATTTTTCTTGTCATACCAAAACACAACTTCAGATTAATGTTGTTGGTATATTACCCCCAACATATATTGATTTTAAATTTCCCTTCCTTTTCTATTTCTTTGCCCAAATTCGAATTTAAACCAATATCCTCCATGTAGTTTTGTGCTTAAGTAGAAAGATATTAGGTTTGATTTGCGATAAAATATTTGTACTAAATCATATATGGGTGCCTGGTAATTAAAAAAATGTGTCCACAACAAAATATCAGTTCATGGTTTAGGGTGAATATAAGACAAATTTTCAATACATACAAATAAATTGTGTAGCGGCACTTGGAATTTTACTCCACTAACATGTTATACACGTCATATATATTATTATGGATCTCTTAGTTTTTTAAACAATAAACCACATTTGTACACACAATAGTTTTTCTTCACAAATACTCAAATAACTCAAGAAACATTGTCTTTACCATTGGCATGTTCAAGATTATAAATTGAATGCAAGTCTTCCACTATTACAAAGGCTTACTAGAACCATAGACAACTTTAGCAAAATATCAGTGATACATAGGGATTGTTTAAGTCCCTTGTTTTTTCTTGGACAACGTAATATTGTTTCCCATGTACACTACATTTGGAAATGTATTTTCAAGCATTCAATCCTCCCACAAGAGGTTATTTATTTTCTTCTCTACTCTATATTTATTAATAAGTTTCACTAATTCTTTCTTCTAAAAATTTACAACCCCGTTTATTATACCTCAAAGAATTTGAATACTTATCTTTATATTATTGTTTTGAAGTATGTTGTATCTAAGTCTTCCTCACTACTTACCACAAAACATCACCTTCGATAATATTGTCCATATCATGGTCTTGTTAAAATAGACCTTACCTTTTTAATGTATTAAATCCTAATATAAAACACTAAGATTTTAATAAATTAAAGCCACCTTACTTTTTCTAAATAAGCATCTACCGCAATTTATAAACACCACCTCTTTTTTACTATTAATGGACCACATATAATAAACTTACCTTTTTAAAAACACACGTCCTATCAAATGGCATTAATGGACCACATATAATAAACTTACCTTTTTAAAAACACACGTCCTATCAAATGGTGTTTGTTTCAATGGTGAAAGACGTTTGGTTCGTAAAGAGTCCACCAAGGTTCAATTCTCGCTGAAAGCGAAGCCAAGAGATATCGTAATAAGGGATGAGGTCAGGATCATGCACCGGGTGAATTTGGCAGAATGGAAACCCTATCAGGATCGTTCCCCAGGAAAATTTGGTGGAATGGAAACCCCATCGGAATCGTGCCCCAGGTGAATTTGGCATAATGGAAACCCCTCGGACCTTGGCCACTTAGCCAAAGAATTCTACCCACCCCAACTATGGGATATGGCGGTCTATGACCTACCAGGTTTCAAAAAAAAATTGTCCGGCTTTAACTAAAAACCACCCTTTTAAAATTAGAACCCACCAATTAAAAAAAAAACAATCCACCGATTTAAGCTAAAATCTTCGCGAACGTAGAATGGGGAGGGGCTTGAGGAGGCCACAAAAAGGATAAGTATACATACAGTTAAAAGGGAAAGGAGCTTTGGTTAATGTTGCATGTGACTTGGGTGTAACACCCAATGCAACGGAAGACACGGGATAAGCATGGATATATGGAATGGAGCTGACGCCAACACAGGAGGAGAAGCTAAACGACTCGAAGAAAAAACAACAAACAACACATATCACAGAAAAAGAGCCCAATGCAACGCAAAGGTATAAAAAACACGGGTGAAGCAAACTTGGTTAATACAAAACCGAGAATCATGCAAAAAATCCACACGCAAGGGGGCCACAGCACGACCTGCAAAAGAAAAGACCCACACAACAGGTGGGAAAGGAGCCCAAGATAAAGCACGCCAGCGAGTCAAAGAAGCAACCAATGAGCCAAATGAGCTAATACGAACCAAAGAATAATGCTAGACTTGGCCCAACAGAAGTAAAAAAAATTGATGTAATAATAGAATCATATGCACAATCAACTCAGAACACGACTAGTGAGGTAAATAAACACAGTTCGGCCAAGAAAAAAAAAGGGCAATGCGAAAGCAAGAAGAGCTCAAATTCAGGGCAGCAATCGGAGAGCTAATGCAAAGGTAAAACAATGCAACCAGGCAGGAGAGAGAGGGAGATAAAAGGACAAAAAACACAAATTTAAAAAAAAATCACTTTTAATTACAAATCTGAATAAGGAGAGAAATGCACCAACCTCTAAAAAAGTGTTTTCCCACCAAGATGTGACCACAACCAGCAAAATTCAACGGTGAAAAATGCAAACTTGCACACATGCACAAACCCCAAAAAATACACAACTCCAAAAAACGAGATTATCAAATCTATTAACAAGATTCCAAATAAAATCGAAATAACTTGCACGAGGAACGATAAAAATAAAACCAGAAGTAATCAACAACCCAAAAATGATAAGTGCATGTTTACCGAATCCTCAAGCTCTTATACCATGAAAGAGTGATCGTTAGTATTGATATAGAAACTGTGCACCACGATGAAGTTGCACTCCAACAATAACTTGATAGCTCTAACATAATCAACAAGATTGGAGCAACAATTGAAAATCATGCAACATAATAACAAATACGCTTATGTAGAGAAAGGTAGCAGAGTGTCTGACATGCTCATAAATCAGAATGAAAGGGTACATATAAGAGTGTTGTGTAACTCTTGTGCATGACACGTGTACACTAGCCCTATGACCTATTCTCACTAAGTGAGATGACTAACCAACTAGGTGGACAAGACGTCGAATGACGACAAGTCTAGTCACATACACCAACATAACTGAAAAATTTATAATGTTCAGAACATTCAAGTTAAGATGAAAAAATACAAACAACCTCTTGTGGTTTCAAGTAAATAGGATTTCTCTTCTCGCGACTCCAAACAACATCACTTCACTCATTTGGGAGAACCTCTCTCAAACGTCCTATGACAATTGCTTAATGCTAACACAGTAAACTATCATAGCACATGACCTTGGGTTGAAGGAGAACCTAAACCCACTTGGTACAAAGCCGACACTTACTTTGACTTTCATCGCATTGATGGTCACACAACTAATCGATGTGTTCGTTTACGTCACTTTTTCTAAGACCTCATCGATAGCTAGGAAATTAACATTGTCAAACCTTCATCGAATAAAACACCTAATGAAAATCTCAAAGTGTTCTCAAACCCATTCCCCAAACATGGTGTTGATAACAAGAATGCCGATAAAGGCCAATCCTCCAATAATGTTGAGTTCAAATCAATTCTTTCATTTATTGAGTAAGTGCCTCCTACAGTTTCCACCATCAAATTCAAACCTCTGAAAATTACTGTAGCCACATGTCAAAAGAAAATATGGGTTCCTGCAACAAGCTAACCAACTACGTCTTCTGCAGAGCCGCAAAATTCCAAACCAATAGCTCACACAAATCAAAAGTCAACATTCAATGTTAAATCCTCTACTCCCGGTTAGTACGACCTTCTAAAATAGTTAGTGACCACTCCTGCGCATATATATCTAATAGAGCTATTGAAAGAGACACATATCTTATAAGACATCCTAACTCTTGCTCTTCACGAAGCTCGTGTTCCTCCAACCCTTAATGTTCAATAATTTCAAGCTATGATTGCCAACCTTTCGTCATAAAGTCCCATATTGTCTTTCGGCCCTCAGAATATGTTGAACCCCAACCTTTAAAAAAACAACTCTTTGTAATAAGGTCAAAAGAGTTCTTATAGACAACAAAGTGACTCTTAACATCTGTTCTATGAAAATGCTACGTTGTCTTGGTCATACCGTGGATGACTTGGATGCTATTGTTATTACCATTCATGGTTATGACAATACTGAGTGCCAATCCTCTGGTACTATAATCCTTCTTATGCAAGTCGGTCCCCAAATCCTAGACACCCTTTGTCATGTCATGGATGTAGAAACATCATATAACTTCCTTCTGGGTCGACCTTGGATACATGTAATACAAGTTGTGCCTTCCACCTTCCATCAGTGTATAAAGTTCTCGTACAATGGCAAAGAGTTCACCTTACTTGTTGATGCTAAAAATTTCAAATACTGTAAACTTCTAGAAGCAAGGTACAATGTAGCTAATTATTGCCCATCTACTGATTGCATAACTAAACCTCGTGTCATTCATGTTGCTAACAACCGCATCGATCCTGAAATGTTGCTACACTCTCATGCCTCTGCATCTTCTTCTAAAGCATCTACGTCCAAACCATCACCTGAGATTAAATTTTCTCATAAATTTCTTGATGAATATATACTTGAAAATGCATTTCTTATTGGCCAACTCCCTTTATCGCCTCACCGCTATGGACGCCCTGACACTCCCCACTTACGAGAACCTCTTGTTTACTATCTAGGAACTAATCCTTGGAGACAATATGGATACTTAGAAGATGAACACATTCAAGGATCTGAAAACTCTTGGCTATATGAGGATCAGATGGTTGAATGTTACGAATCCACTAATTATACCAAGGCACATAAAGTGATGAAAAAAATGAACTAGAAAAGAAGAGGACTTGGCCCACAAGGACATGGCACTTTCAAACCTATTGAAATCAAATCTAATCTCTACACACATGGTCTAGGATATGAGACCTTTGAGAAGAGGCCTTATATAATTGACGTATTAACTATCGATGAGGAATCGTATTCCAAAGTTGAGACCGTTCCACACATAACATCTTTGAAAACCTTGTTAAAAGTACACTTTTTCTCGAAGACCTAACCATCCAAAATATTGACATTGTTTACCCTTCCTTTATTGATCAGGAGTAGCAATGTCATATTTTCATGGACCTCTTTCAAAATGATGAGGCCATCCAGGAGTTCCTTACGGCTCGAGACCCTTTTCCCTTATCGGATCACAAGAAGATTTTAAATATAAAACTTGACGTTACTTCTTACTTCGGTGAGGAACTGGAAATCTCCAGTCCAAAAGTAAAATAAGTCAAAAACAGAAAAAGGAAAAATCATATCTCACATAGTGAAAACCATTCTGAGGCATTATGTGAGTAGTAAAAATTAAAAAATAAAAAGAAAGAAAATGATTCATCTCCTTTCAAAGGTGTTAGAGATAGATTAGTAGCATGAGATTAACTCGGCCCAATATATATGTGCATATAGCTCCAAACACCAAAGACCAGAAGCTAGTCTTAGTGATAGCATGCACCCTAGAGAGAGAAGATTCAGATCCATAAATATTTGACGACCTACATAAACCTACAATGTCATTTTAAGAAAATGAAACTTCTAAGTTGTTGGTAGAAGAAACGACAACTATCAATAACAACACAAAAAACCAGCCTAAATTTCTACAACTTGGTGCTAGTCTCTCATAAACTTAAATCAAGGCATTCACAGAGCTTCTAATCAAGTTTCAAGATGTATTCACTTGGTCTTATAGAGATATGAAATGCCTCGATCCTTCCCTTATGGTTCATCACCTCGTGGCATGCCTAGATGCCAATCCTATAAAGAAAAAGTTGTGTAAGATGCATCCCAAGGTTGCATTGTTTGTCAATGTTGAACTCCAAAAAATGCTAGATGTAGGCTTCATATGGTCCATCAATGACTCATAGTGGATATCAAACATGATACCAGTTGCAAAGAAGACCCCAAAATTTGCATTTGTATGAACTTCCATGACATCAATAAGGCATGTCCCAAGGATGACTTCCCTCTACCCAACATTGACATTGTTGTTGATTCTATTATGGGCCACGAGATATTATATCTTATGGATGGCTTTTCAGGATACAATCAAATTCAAATTGTTGAAGAAGACCAACACAAGACAACTTTAACAACCCCATGGGGAACATTTTGTTACAAGGTCATGCCTTTTGGCCTTAAGAATGTTGGTGTAACCTATCAACTTGTCATGATTGTTATTTTTCATGATCTTCTTCACAATATAATGGAGGAGTATGTAGATGACATCCTTGCTAAGTTAAAAACCAGAGTCGACCATCTAGCTATTCTATGGCATATTTTTGAGTGATTAAGGGAATACAAGGTTCACCTTAATCCAAAAAAGTGTTTCTTTGGTGTCACTTATGGTAAATTTCTGGGATTTATCATCTCACGAAGGGGAATCAAAGGGTACCATACAAAATTCAAAGAAATCATGAAAATGCCACCTCTTCAGAATCTGCGTCAATTGAGGGGATTACAAGGTAAAATAATGTCTATTCGGCACTTCATCTGTCAACTCATGGACAAGTGCCATCACTTTAACCAACTACTTAAGAAGGATTCCCAATTCAAGTGGACACATGACTGTCAAGACTCCTTCGTTAAGTTGAAAGAATATTTGTCCACTTTTTCGGTACTCATGTTGCCAATACAAGACAATATTATGTTGGTGTACACTTCTGGAATAGAACATGCCATTTGGGCATTATTGGCAAAACACAATGACAAGGATCAAGAACAAGTTGTGTACTATTTAAGTAGGACCATTCTTGAACATGAATTCAAGTACTCACTAGTTGAGAAATGTTGATTCGCAGTCGCATACACTTTTGGCAAGTTGTGGCACTATTTGTTAAATCATACCACCAAGCTAATCACAAAGGTTGATCCTCTCAAGTATCTACTTTCAAGACCGGTGATAAAAGTAAGGATTTCCAGTTGGATCATACTCCTCAATGAATTTGATATTAAATTTGTTAACCAGAAAACTGTAAAAGGTTAAACAGTGGTAGATCAATTGGTCAAAGTGCCACTGCTAAATTCTCAACCCTTGCAATTTGAGTTCCCAGATGAAGACCTGTTATACATTGATGCGGTCCCTTCATATATTATACTCTTCAATGGCTCTTATATCCAACATGGATTTGGAGTTGGGATTGTTTTACGTACACCAAATGGGTTTCTAATCCCTAAATCTTACCGCATCGGCTTTCCATGTACCAACAATATGGAAAAGTATGAAACATTGATAGTAGGTATAGGCTTTGCTATCTCTTAGCGACTACCAGATTTGACCATCGTCGGTGACTCTCTTTTCATCATCAAGCAATTCAATTTTGAATATCAAGTAAAAGATGAGAAGCTTCTACCTTATAAACATATGGTCGATAGTCTCAACAGATATTTTTGGATTATCACTTTTAAACAAGTGCCTCATCTGTAAAACAAAGAGGCGGATGACATGGTGACTTTTGCATCCCTTCTTGTAATCGACTCTAATAAAACTCATAATGAGTTCCTCGTTGAACATCTTTTGGTGCCTGCATACGATTTTCCAAATTCCACCATGGCATGTGAGATTATTGCTCCTAATCACCCATGGTATCATGATATATACACCTTCATTCAAACTAAACCCTACCCTCAAAAATTAAACTCAGCCAATAAAAGAGTCTTGGCACAACGTGTGTCATGCTACACTATCCTCCCTGACACCTTGTATCGAAGGGGCTATGATGGGACTCTCTTAAGATGTCTCAATCAGGATGAAGCTAATCAAATGCTAGCTGAAGTACACTTGGGTATGTGTGGTGTACACACCAATGAAATGGTCTTTCCAAAGAAGATCTTGCATGTCGAATACTACTGGCCTACAATGGAAAAAAACACATGTAATTATGTGAAGAAATGTTAGGCTTGCTAAAAATATGGTAATCTAATTCATACACCTCAAACCTTGCATCCTATCACCTCACCATGGCATTTTTATAAATGGGGGCTCAATCTAATCAGAAAAATAAATCCCACATCCTCTGATGGCCATACCTTCATTATAACAACCACTAAATATTTCACTAAGTGGGTCGAGGTTATGTCTCTGAGTTATGTTTCCTGGTGTAGTATCTCTAAATTCATTTTTAACCAAATTATCTATTGTTTTGGCATTCCCACTGCCATTTTCACTAACAATGGTGGTTCCTTCAAAAATAAGAATGTCAAATCCCTTGCTAAAAAAATATCATATCCTCCTGAAATGGGCCACTTCGTACTACCCATAATGCAATGGCCAGTCTGAAGCTTTGAACAATACTATCAAATTCATCTTGGAAAAGAAAATTGATAAGCATGGGTGTAATTGGCATACGCGGTTGTATCCCATCCTCTGGGCCTACCCACATATTTTTTTACTCCTACAAGAGCTACCCCATTCTCCCTTGTATATGGCTCTGAAGCCATATTACCCATCAAAGTCAAACTTCTTTCACTCCGTGTCTCCCTCTAACACCTCATGCATGAAGAGGATTACCATTGCGCACACCTCGTAGAGATGAAGCTACTAACCGAGAGACACATTCACACTTTGGATCGTCTGTAGGTATATTAGAATCGACTACATCATAACTACAACTGCAAGATTCAACCACAACAGTTCGAGATTGGTGACTTGGTCCTGAAATAAAATTAGAATAACACAACCAAGCCATGTGAAAAATAAGGAAAATCTAAGCCTAATTGGTTGGGTCCTTATATTATCACTGTGAAATTTGGATCTGGTGCATATAAACTATCTACTGAGGATGGAAAATATTTAAAAGAGTCTATGAATGTCATTCATTTGAAGAAGTTCTAATCATGAGTCTTTGAAGAGTAACCCTTATGCTGTGGGCATATCAGTGCGCTTACTTGCTTTGTTATTTTTCCTTTTCTCCTTCTTGTGTCATTCTGCATCACCTTGTGTCACATGTTCTCCTTGTCGGGTCATCATGTCCATTATATACCACTCTTGTTCATCTTATATCTTACTTATGTTCACCTTATTCATGTGTAACGTGTTGGTTATGGCTTGGGAACCCCTTTTCCCTCTTCCTTGGCATGTGGTCAACACAAAAAAACCCAAGAATAATACAAAATTGTTCACAAAAACCCAAAAACAATATAAAATTATTCACAAAAACCCAAAAACAATATAAAATTGTTCACAAAAAACAAAACTAAAAACCATTTAAAAAATGTTTGACAAAAATGTTCACAATTGTATAACTTAGTTTTCTAATTTCTTCATTTGATTGTTCCAAATCATTTGCATTTTTGAAATTAATCATATCACCCTTCACAATATAACTTTGCTTGGGGTCAACACTCAACTTCAACCTCATATAGATCACATGTCAATGGGATCTGAAAAGAATTGTTTTGGAGTATCTAAGCATCACTCCACTCTTTTTCCTGATTCAATCCTCTCGCGTTCTAAGCTATCGACTGAGGGGAATTCAAAATCTATCTATCTCTTCATTGTGGAACATATTAGGGGTGTCTTTGGACATTGTTATTGTGAATTATGTTACATTGTTGCTTCCTAGTTAGTTTTAATATTAGTACTCCTTGTTCACAAGATTGGTTGTGATTTATCTTGTTTGTCATGTGTAATTGTAAAAGGCATCGTCTGTTTCTAGATCAGACCCTTGTTAAATCAGTTAAATTAGTCTGGAATGTTGTTACGATTGTAGACTAATTGTAACTGAATTATTAGCATTTTAGTTTGTATATAACTTTGTTGTGAATTAATTCCTATTCATATTGGGTTTGCTTGTCTGAATTGCTTTTTTAACATGTTTTTGTGGTAATCTTGGTTTATTATGTAAGCCATTTTTTATTTTCCATTATTTTTTAGCATATGTATGTTTTGGGATTTGTTAACTTTTTATTGTACTTGTATTAGTTGTTTGTTCTTTGTTTGTTATCATTTCATCATCACATCTACCTCTAACAATCATCATACATCATCACAAATAAATGCTAAGCTATCAAGATATATGTTAAGCTACATCATCATCAGAAACTTAAATTGCCATCTATTCTATACATCCAATGACATCATATCATCTTGTAGACACCTAAATTCTACTTTTGCAATCTTATTGCCAAAATGCAAGCAAATCACTCTTATTCTTCCCAATTCCATTATAATTAGTGATATTTACTAATTAACTAATGTTTATTATCACTTTGGTCAGTTAATAAGCACTTCGTTGATCGCCAAATCCCGTTCGCATTCAGGATGGCATTTTACGGTGAATCGTAAGCCAAAACCCTCTTCCAAATAGACAATTAGCATTTATAAGCTAATTAAGTGTATTTTACCCTTGATTTGGTCAATATTCCCTAGTATTGACTCAAAACCCTCTTCCAACCACTCAAAATCACCCCATTCACCTCCACAATGTCTCAACAAGCTTCAAAATCCTATCTTAGCCTCCTAGTTGACCCTAAGCGGTTGATTAAGGCCCCACACCTCTTAATCACTTGGTAATTCACTAATTGTGATTAACAAGGCCTAATCATGATTAGCAATTCTAATATAATTTGGGGCTTTTAGTCCCACATGCACCAAAATATAAGTTTCTCCCAAAAGGAAAACTATAAAAAGGGTGCACCTCATTCCTTTATATTTTACACACACACACACACACACACACACACACACACACACACACACACACACACACACACACACACACACACCATGCTTTGATTTGCATCTCATATAATACATATGATTTCTAAGCCAAGTCCAATCCTTGCTTAAAACCTTCAACAAGGTTAGTAGATGAATAATCTAAAGTGATTTAACAATTCATTTGGAGAGATCATTTCACCATTGTTTGAGTAGCAGCCATAACCATTTGATTTCCCCTTAGGTCTGTTTAGGCCCATGTTAGGTAATTGATCATATTAGTAGGTATGTTTAGTTAGTTTTTGCATTGTTTCCATACTAATTAGGCATTCTTTTAAGCTTCTATCTTAATGTTACATTCCTAGACTTAGAGCCCTAGCTAATTAGGTGGCAATGGTGTTAGCCTTCCTTATTTAGCTTTGTAGTTAGCTTTGTAAAGTTTAGGGTGCATTCATTTAGCACGCCCGGTGGGACAATACTCCATTGCATTCAATTTTTAAAGCTTTTTAACTTAGTTTCAATGTTTTTCATTTCAAGTTTCAAGTTTCATATTATTTTCAAGTTTCCTAGATTAATTTCAAGTTTTCTAGCTTACTTTCAAGCTTTCTAGAGTACTTTCAAGCTTTTTAGATTAGTGTCTCAAGATTTTTAGATTAATTTCAAAGTTTTAGAGGAATTTTAAAAGTTTTATAGATCAATTTTCATTTGTAAATTTGTTTCAACTAGATTAGTGGTAGAATTTGTGTTTTCATGCTTTTTGTAGAAGATAAGGAGGCAAAGCCCTCTCAAAATTCCCTCAAAATACCAAAGATTGGACCTTTTTCAAGAAATATTCTCAAAACAACATTCATCCAAGCATTAAGATATGTTAGAAAGGAATAGTTCTCTAAAAATCAATACCCTAAATTCTTGGTAACTATTTTCTCCAAATTTATGTTGGCATTGTGTAGAGCTCCTCAATACCTTTCCAAAGCAAAAAAATAGAGTCGTTGCAAGGTCAGGAGAAAAAATTATGGCCTTCGGAAGATATTTTTGAGCATCTACAGGAAAAAGGCATTTTTGTATTACTATGAGCTCCCATGCATCATTGACAATGTGAAAAATGATAGAGGAGCATTTGTGCATGACTGTGAGCACCTGTGCATAAGTAGGGGTGCCTGTACATCAAGGTAAAATTTTCTCAAAATTCCAGAACTTCAATTTTATGATTCCTGTCAATTTTTAAGGGTTTTTAGATGTTGTTTTTGTCAAATTATTGATTTTAGAGCAATATTCTTAACAAATTTGTCCTAGTGTTTGATAAAGGGTTTTTGAGTAAATTGGGTTATAGTTTAAGGAGTGATTGTGTTTTCATACTTTGATTGAGTTTGGGATAGAGTTGTGTATGCTCTTCTCTTGCAACTAGTGTGATCTTGAGAACCAAAAACACCTCTAAACCATTTTTTTGCTTCTTAGGAGTAATTAGGGACAATTGTCATTCATTTTGTGATTAAGAGAATAAACCTTCATTTTTTGCATGTGTTTGATCTTTTAGTTTAAGATATTTTTCACTTAACAAAGAAATCAAGGCTAAAATTTGTGTATGCTCTTCCCTTGCACCTAGTGTCATCTTGGGAATCAAAAGCAATTTTAGTCTTTTCATTAAAAAACACTTGGATGAATTGGGAATAAACCTTGTTTTTGCAAATTTTGATGGTAGTTAGTTAATTTACAAGCATTTTTCATTGTTATTTTCTTATGATATTGTGAATCTATTTGGAACTACTAACCATTTTTGTGAAGGAACTAATGCTAGTCAAAGAAAGGAGGACTTAAACAATTTTTCTAACTACACACGTGCTTGTAGGTTTTCAAAGGTGGAAAAACCCACATTACTTTATCCAAAAGATAAAAAAATACACCACAATCATCACATTGTATTTGTAGGTTTCGGTTAAGAGTTACAACTCATCCGCTTAACTAGGACATAACCCCTTTGGCATAAGCCCTAAGCTACAACAATGGGGGTGGTCCTAGGAACCCTAAAGTAGTTCACGCAAGAGGGAAGCTTGTGAATGAAATAGGAAACTGCTCCACACTACCGACTTGTCTAGTACGCCTTGTTATTACGACCCCAGTGAAAGTATAATTGAACGTATTTCGGTGCTCATTATACTGAAAGGGGGAAAAGTAAAGTTGAGATACTCCCAAATTAGTTAGTGTGAATTTTTGGGTAAATTGATCTCGCCATAGATATCTTGTGACACCTAAAGAGAGAACCACCTAGGAAGTTTGCAGGCTTGGAGCCATATTTTTTTGTCTTAGATAGTATACTTCAGTGCTCTCACAAAGTGACAACTTTGTTAGATTCAAACTCTTATTTTTCAAACAAGGGAAAGAATCTCTTAAATTTGAAACCACGTGACATTTCATCACGAAATCTACTTAGTGTCATTTTTTCCTAGTTTTTCACTTTCTCTAATACAAGGTGAAACTTTGCCAAAATAACACCAAGTTTATTTCAACACCATTTGGTCTACACCTTTGTTTTCTTGATTGCCCATTTTAGGAAAAAAGGAAACAACATATACTGGATACCTCTAGATATCACGTGTCCACCACTTTTGTATTCTACTTGCATGACTAGGTTGCAATGCCGGAGTGCAAGTGTTGAAAGTGTGTATGGTACGTACTTATGATCTAGTAGGCCCCATTGTCTCAAAGACCCATATTTGAGACTTATTATCATCATAGTTAGGTTATTTCATCCTTGTCTTCTTTTGAGTTGTTACGCTACCCACATTGTAACCATAACTATACCTTATAAATAAATTAGTGAATTTTTGAACTTTTTTATGTCTGGTCTCTTCTATGCAAAAATCTCCAGGGAGTATTTGTAATGAATTGGTAAAAAAGAAAAATTAAACAATTCCTTCTACTAAAAAGGGTCTAGGAGCTTGTCAAGATCTAATTCATAATTCTCAATCTTCTCCTTAAACTCAAGTTGATCTTGTTGTAGTATATATTCTATGATGAAAGGCTAAGGGTTTTCTAGTTTACTGTGAAATTTTTATTATTTCTTCAAAAGATATTGATTTGCAATATAATGCATAAACTTGGTTCTTGGATTTTTTTCTGTTGATAATCATGTTTTTGGATTATATGATGGATATGGCCCTTGAAGATTATTATTATTTTTCTCGTGGATTTCAATCTTTGTAAGATTCATGTTATTCATGATTATTTTTATTTGAGTGAAGAATTTAGGTTTCCCTTTATATGAAAATGCTTGGTTTAATCTCATTGAGATGGTGCAAATTTCTTTGTTGTATTTATATTGTGTAGTTACACTATGTTTCGTTAAGTTATTTTCTTCTATTTGACTCAGTTGATGTTATAGGTTACTATGTAGGTTTGGATTTTTGGGGTCCATTGCATATTATATTCTAATGGCTTTGGCCTATTAAAGAGGGTTCTAATATGTTTTGTAGTTTTGGTTTTCTTCTTCAAGGAGAGGAATATCTTTTTTCTTATGATATATGGCTGCAATTTTTAGTGTTGATTTTTGAAATGGTGTATACACTAAATGTGTCATGCCCACAATTTGACACACAAATACAACAACAATAAAACCAGAATAATTTTTTTTGACTTACATTATTGTATATATGAAACCATATGAAATCACTTAGGATAACACAAAACACATGAGACGTTTGCACAACCATGAACCAACATAGATCACATGAAAAAACATGATGCAAATCAAAGCCACTTTTCCCAAATGGAAAAGTACACACAACAATCCAACAAGAATATACATTTATAGTTAGGAACCTTACATGACACATCGATTTCATGGTTATATATTTATTACAGTTCTATTTTCATCATTTGACTTCAATTATTTGTAGAACACTTAACATGTATACCTTCCTTCCTCTTAAAACTAGGTTGCATTTAACATTTTACCTATGATGTTTCCATTTAAAATATAACTTTTAATAAGTACACTTAAATTTGGTTCATTCTCCATCATAATAATTTTTGTATCTCAATGGTTAGTTATATGCATTTTAAACATGTAAAAACACCTTGACGTTGGATCTTATGCCAAGGGTTTTTTCCCGAAATAAGTTTACTTGAAGTTTAGTTTTACCTTCATTACACAAGCAGAATCGTCATGAAGTTGGGAAGGTAATATTAATATTTAGAGGATATTAGGGTCCAAGTTCCCTTTCCATATAATCTTCCATTCATTAGGCATGTCTATTTATTTTTTAAGTTGTTATCATTCAATGCTTGGTTTGAGTCTTTGTTAATATTTACACGTCATAAGTTTTAATTTCCATTTGAATTCATTGCGAAAAAAAACCAAAAAAATAATAATTAGGAGGTCGGGGTACATTATTGTTCACCTTGCATTTGTGATATCGAAGAGCTCTTGCGAACTAGGGCATCCTTGAAGAAAGTTATGCGAAAAAGGGTTGTGAAGATCTGAGTGCATAACTAGTTTGATCAACAAACCAGGGTGGAAAAATAGTACACGAATGTGAGGGAGAAGGTTATAGGAGTTTCTGAATCCTGTAATTGAATACATCATCTTGTGGAAGGAAGGGTTTTCTAGGTTAGGGTTCCGCAGCTAGGGTACAAGATTGAAGGGATTTTCACAAAAGGGTAAAGCCACATAATTGAGCAGAGCCAGGATCATAAGGAAGAAAGAACTTTTAATAACACGAAAAAGAAATGACACCAAGGAAA
The DNA here is from genome assembly GCA_019776745.2 of Taxus chinensis. Classification (NCBI taxonomy): domain Eukaryota; kingdom Viridiplantae; phylum Streptophyta; class Pinopsida; order Cupressales; family Taxaceae; genus Taxus; species Taxus chinensis. The sequence goes on from CM034146.1 coordinate 285,417,110, forward strand.
GAACCAATTTTTTCACCAAAGAAGGGCAAGGGCAAAGGGAAACAAGTTATTTCCACCAGTTTCAACGAGGAATGGTACGTGGAGATGAATACCCATATGGCGTATTGTTTGGAAAAGAATGGGTGTCTCATGTAAGAAAGATGGTCATAAGTGACTACAACCATCAAAAGAGCACCACAGAGAAGGAGATGGCATTGGAACTGGTTTTCTCTATAGATAAAAGGACACCAGATGGAATGCCTATCTACGATGATGAGGTAAAAGTGAAGATGGAGAAGGCCAGGTTATTGCAACTCTATGAGTTTCCCTATGGGTAAGTGCACGAAGTTGGGGGGCCAAAAAGTGAGACAAGAATCTGAAAAAAAGCAAAACACGTATGCATTTTGCTAAAACATGCTCGCATTTTAATTTTTTTGGCTCGAGAATCATCAAAGCATAACATGTATGCATTACATAACGTGTACATGTTATGCCTACTATAAACAAAAAAAGAGGCCCGAGCCTCTATCATTTTATCTCCCTCAAATGTGAGTTTCAAAGCTTAACCGTGCCCTCGCGTTTTTTCATTCAGCTAGATCTCAAGCTCAAAGGATCATTTTTAGATCGTCTAGGAAGATCTAAATCACTGATGGCACCACGGAGAAGAGGTAAGCACAATTATTTTCTCAAAATTGCATTGAAATATGATAATTATAGATTAAAATTTGAATTGAAAACATATTTTTTATTGTTACAGTTAGAGGTCAAGGGAATCAACCACAACCAAACCCTGTTATTCCTGTCATCCCTTCCGACACTCCCACAATTTCTCAACATCCCTCAGGTAGTCAAGAATATTTAGCAGCCCAAATAATTGAAAACAAAATTGAAATTGAGGATTTAATCAAAACAATGAGGGATTCACAATCTTCAAACCCCCACCGTGTCTCTCTTGCAAACACATTTGAGGCATTACTTGTTCAAATTGGCGTGGAAACAAGGAAAATTGATCGTTGGACAACTTACAGAGAGGGTTGTAGGGTTTATTATTCCAACAAATTGTCATATGTGGATGTAAAGAAAAAATAAATTTCAAAAGACCTCATATGCACCTTATTCATAGACCCCTACACTAATTTTCCTGTTCCATTGTCATGTAAATGATTTTCCATCCATTGGTGTAATAATAATTTGATTAAAAATAATTTTTGGGACTGATGGTGGATGGTGTTTGATTTTCCACCTTGTAATAACAACAAGGTGCCACTATACTTTTTGAGGAAACTCTATTGTGAGTTTATCCTCAACGAGATCCCAAATTATTTTGATTTCCAAGATTTATAGGGCCGAGGAAAAGGATCTGCATAGGATCGACTAGGTGCACAACATGCACCTATTCAGCAGGGTAGATTCCCCACACAGAAGCCCCCTCACCCTGAGATTGTCCCTCAAGTAGTGAAGGAGACAATAGAGATTGATACACTCCACATGCTTCAGGGGCTATCTATAACCCTTGTTCAACATACGAGGGAGATTTATGAGCCAGATGCTCGCGGAGGTACACAGATTATTCCCTCAGGGAGTACTAGCTTGAGGCCACATCTTTGCTCCTCATGTGGTAGCATATGTTTGGGGCCCGAGGAGGACGATACTTTCATGCGTATTGATTTTGGTGCACCTGGTGCTAGGGGTGAACATGATATTGTCACTATGTCAGATGTCCTTTTGAGTGAGACATTTGGATTACATTCATCAGTGTCACCTCCATAGATAAATTTGTTATGTTTTTTTATGTGTGTTACAAAAAGTTTGGAGTACTTGATTTACTTATATATGTTAAATTTTTGAAATAATTGTATTTGTACATGTATATGCATTGATATTATAGTGAACGGGAGGCACATCTTCATCCCAACCACAGGTGGCGAGCACCATGCATACACATACATTCACAGAGGTAATTTAGAATGTTAATTATGTAAAATTTTCACATACATGTGTGTGTGTGTGTGTGTGTGTGTGTGTGTGTGTGTGTGTATTTACATGTATATATATACTAGTTTTGAAGTCAAATGTATGTATGTTCTTGTATTTCCATCTAACTCATGTGATATACATGTTTGATAAAGATGTTGACTTCACTAGACACCCCACCATCTCTACGACAAGTAGATAAAGGTGTTGCCGCTGCGATTTCATCTGTGCAACAACTCACTGAGGTATTCAAACAACACGTAAATTTTGCTAAATATCTCATGTAATTCACATTATGTTAAATTAGGTTAATAATGTCCTTCATTGTGTATATGCAGGAGTTACTTGTGACAGGTAGCAGCCCTGTTCATTTGATTCACAGGCGTGGCGAGGTAAAAATAATAGTTCTATATTGATAAAATTAGTTAAAATATTGTCATTATGTACATACATGTACTTAGTTCTATTTTTGCTAATTCTGATGTTAGGTTTTTTGATCTTATGTGTAAGTAGGGAACTTCAACCCCCTCCATTTGACTTCGAGGGGACGGAATCCTCCATCTCTTCGTCTTCATACCCTCGTTCGTACTGCAGGAGCTCACGATGACTCATCTGAACATGAGATGCAAATTTGGCGTGATTGATAACTTGCGGAAACTTTGTGTATTTATGTAAATACTTTTATTCTAGCATGGTCTTAAATACACGTTGAAAACACATATAAATTAAGTTTTGACAAAAGAACATTGTTTACATTTACAGGCTCATTTACATGCAAGTATTCAGTGGAAGAGGACTTGAAGCATGGGCTCGGACGATCCAAAGTCATCTCGTGGATCTCCATCTTCGTCTAAGGGAGGGCCTTCTTTGAGCAAGGCTAAGAGAGGGATAGATTTTGATGAGTAGGAAATATATATGTCTTACATGACATTGGTTTTTTATGCCTATGTGCATGGCATTGTATGTGCGCCTATATGGCATTTGAACTTGATGGTATATGACCTATTTGGGCATTTTTGTATTTATTATGCACATTAAAATGCTATTTGGAACTTGATAATTTTGTATCAGACCTTACATTTCTGATATTATTTTTGCATGAAACTAATATGATGTGCACTTGAGAATATTTAAGACATTATGGATTAATTTTTCATTTATTGGTGATGTACATGTACTAACATTTTCAATGTATAATATGTATCAAACTTTGGAAATCAATATTTATATAATGTATGTATATAAATATTTACCTAATATGAGTAATTATTCATTCAATTTATCAATGTGTATATGTGTATTTGCCTTACTTGTGCTTCTTCTTGCTCATGGTCTCTTTGTATTGGTTCCTATCTTATCATGCACTTACTACATTCTTCTATGCTTCATAGTCTTCTCCCCTGTTAAAACACCCGAGATTTGTCACAATTTGATTCCTTTCATCTGTTGATATTTTGAGAATGTCTCTCCATATACATTACTCCAATGCTTGAGAATGTCTCCAGATGCAATGACATTCTGATTCAGACACTCAATGATTCTTGATTGTCTAATCATGTCCAATTCGTGTTATTACCTTTAAATCTGTAGGTATTTCAAGCTATTTGGAAATCACATCACACCCTTCACTAGGCTTGATGACTACCCCTATCCTTTTTAAGGCACTTTTGAAAGCATCCATGGGTTTATCATAGCATAAATTATCAATGAATGGAAGGTCACTAACCCGTAGGCCATCTGACTCCCATCCAGAACTAAACAAGAAAGATTTACTAGGCGATTGATAATTCCTGTGTTCTTAGACATACCCCTATCAAATTCATTCTTAAGCATGAGGAGCGTGGGGAAACAAAACAAAGCCTTCACTAGCATTCACTTGGCCACCCCGATGTGTTGGTGTAGTTGGTTTGGTCCTACGAGCTTCTGTTTGCAAACTACAACCTCTGGTAGACCTACACTGACTCAGACTGCACTATTTCGCGCGTTTATAAACAATAGCACAGCGCGAGAACTAGATGGAGATGGATAAAACCACGAAAGGATTTCATAGTGCACCTTGACATGGAGGTCTTGGATCTAATGAGACGTCTCTAGGTGCCATGGATTCCGAGAAATCACCCATCGTAGATATGACGTGTTTGGGCCTCAGGGATCTTAAGGGACTATGCCCACACGGGGTATCCCGAAAGCACGGGGAGCATGGGGAACCAAAATGAAGCCTCCACTAGCATTCACCTGGTCACCCCAACCTTTTAGCGTAGTTGGTTTGGTCTCATGAGCTTCCGTTTGCAAACTACAGCCTCTGGCAACCCTACATTGAATCAGACTACACTATTTCGTGCATTTGCAAACAATAGCACAACGAGCGAACCGGATGCAGATGGATAAAATTGCAAGAGGATTTCATATAGGGCCCCGACATGGAGGTCTTGGATATGAAGATACGTCTCTAAGTGCCATAGAGTCTGAGAAATCACCCGTCGAAGATATGGCGTGTTTGGGCCTCAGAGCTCTTAAGCGACTACGCTCGGACGAGATAGCCTGAAAGCACGGGGAGCATAGGGAACCAAAATGAAGCCTCTACTAGCGTTCACCTAGCCACCCTAACATTTTTGCGTAGTTGGTTTGGTCCCACGAGCTTCCGTTTACAAACTACAACCTTTAACAACCCTACACTGACTCAGACTGCACTATTTTGCACGTTTGCAAACAATAGAACAATGAGATAACCGGATGGAGATGGAGAAAACCAAAAGATAATTTCATAAAGGGACCCAGCATGGAGGTCTTGGATCTGACGAGACATTTATAGGTTCCATGGAGTCTGAGAAATCACTCGTCGAAGATATGGCGTGTTTGGGCCTCAGGGCTCTTAAGTGACTACCCCGGGTGAGGTAGCCCGAAAGCACGAGGAGTGTAGGGAACAAAAACAAAGCCTCCACTAGCATTCACCTGGACACTTGATGTTTTAACCTATCTGGTTTGGTCCCATGTGCTTTTGTTTGCAAACTACAGCCTCTGGCAGCCCTACACTGACTCAAACAGCACTATTTCTCACATTTACAAACAATAGCACAGCGAGAGAACCAGATGGAGATGGAGAAAACTGTGAGAGAATTTCATAGAGGACCCCACTGTGGAAGTCACGGATATGAAAATACGTCTCTAGGTGCCACAGATTCTGAGAAATCACCTGTCAAAGATATGGCATGTTTGGGCCTCAAGGCTCTTAAGGGACTACACCCAGACGAGGTATCCTGAAAGCATGAGGAGTTTAGGGAACCAAAATGAAGCCTCCACTAGCATTCACCAGGACACCTTGACGTGTTGGCGTAGTTGGTTTGGTTCCATGAGCTTCCGTTTGCAAACTACATTCTCTGGCAGCCCTACACTAACTCAGACTGCACTATTTCACGTGTTTGTAAACACTAGCACATCAAGAGAACCGGATGGATATGGAGAAAACTGCAAGAGAATTTCGTAGAGGGCCCTGACATAGAGGTCTCAAATCTGACGATATGTCTCTAGGTGCCACGGAGTCCAAGAAATCATATGTCGAAGATATGTCATGTTTGGGCCTCAGGGCTCTTAAGGGACTACGCCCGGACGAGGTAGCTCGAAAGCTAGGGGAGCGTAGGGAACCAAAACGAAGACTCCACTAGTGTTCACCTGGCCACCTTGATGTGTTTACATGTTATTATTTGTAAATGCATGAAATAGTGCAGTCTGAGTTAGTGCAGGGCTGCTAGAGGCGGTAATTTGCAAACGGAAGCTCGTGGGACCAAACCAACTGCGCCAACATGTCGGGGTGGCCTAGTGAACACTATTGGAGGCTTCGCTTTGCTTCCCAATGCTCCCCGTGCTTTCGAGCTACCACGTCTGAGCGTAGTCCCTTAAGAGCCCTGAGGCCCAAACATTCCATATCTTCGACGGGTGATTTCTCAGACTCTGTGGCACCTATAGACGTCTCGTCAAATCTGAGACCTCCACATTGGGGCCCTCTACGAAAGCCTTTCATAGTTTTATCCATCTCTATCCAGTTTTGTCATTGTGCTATTATTTGCAAACGCATGAAATAGTGTAGATTGAGTCAGTGTAGGGCTGCCAGAGGCTGTAGTTTGCAAACAGAAGCTCGTGGAACCGAACCAACTATACCAACCTGTCGAGGTGGCCAGGAGAACTCTAGTGGAGGTTTTTTTTTGGTTCCCCATGCTCCCTGTGCTTTCGGGCTACCTCGTCCGGGCGTAGTCACTTAAGGGCCCTGAGGCCCAAACATGCCATATCTTTGACGGGTGATTTCTCAGACTCCATGGCACCTAGAGACTTCTCGTCAGATCCGAGACCTCCATGTTAGGGCCCTCTACGAAAGCCTCTTGCTATTTTCTCCATTTCCATCTGGTTCTCTCGTTGTGCTATTATTTGCAAACAGAAGCTCGTGGGACTGAACCAACTATGCCAACATGTCGGGGTGACCTGGTGAACGTTAGTGGAGGCTTCGTTTTGGTTCCCCAAGCTCCCCGTGCTTTCAAGCTACCTTTTCCGGGCGTAGTCACTTAAGAGCCTTGAGGCCCAAACATGCCATATCTTCGATGGGTGATTTCTCAGACTCCATGGCACATAGAGACGTCTCGTCAAATTCAAGACCTCCACGTTGGATCTCTCTACGAAAGCCTCTCGCTATTTTCTCCATCTCCATCTGGTTCTCTCGATGTGTTATTGTTTACAAACGCGTGAAATAGTGCAATCTGAGTAAGTGTAGGGCTTTCAGAGGCTGTAGTTTACAAACGGAAGCTCGTGGGACCGAACCAACTACGCCAACACGTCGGGGTGGCCAAGTGAATGCTAGTTGAGGCTTCGTTTTGGCTCCCCGTGCTTTCGGGTTGCCTCATCTGGGCATAGTCCCTTAAGAGCCCTAAGGCCCAAACACATCATATCTTCAACGGGTGATTTCTCAGACTCCGTGGCACCTAGAGACATCTCGTTAGATCCGATACCTCCATGTTGGGGCCCTCTACGAAAGCCTCTTATGGTTTTCTCCATCTCCATTTAGACTAAGTCAGTGTAAGTTTGTCCATTGCCAATCACCTAAATAATATAGGTGGTTCATACAATATAGGTGGTGAAATGAGAATTTTAATAAGATATTTTTACAATATAGGAGGTGAAATGATAATTTTAATAAGATATTTTTACAATATAGGTGGTGAAATGAGAAGAATTTATTGATGGATGTGTGGATTTCAAAAATATTTTTTTCTTATTCAATGTTGACGTAGATGCATGACTAGTCTCTTGGGAGGAGCTAGTATTGTTTCATGTTAAACTATAAATATGTGTAAGAATTTGTAAGTCCTCAAAATATTATTCTATGGGATTTTTTCCTTCACTCATAACCATTTTCTGAATCTGTTCATGGTCATCATACATCTCAATTTTTAAAAAATTACAATCCCTATAAATGATTGTAGATTCACTAGTAGGATTATAAAACTTGTATGCTTTTCTTTCAACTAAATATCCTATAAAGATGTGTTCCACACTATTATGATATAATTTTAGAATACCTCTTACCATACCTTGAAGTGTGTTACTTTTAGTTTTTCCCTTTCATTCAAATTGGTGGAATTTCCATCTCCTAATTGCACTTGGCTTTTGAAGGAATCGTCTAACTTGTTAAAACCATCTTTATGAATTGTCATGTGATTTTAGAAACCTAAATCAAGAAAACACAAATTATATCCATCCTCTAATCCAAAATAACATTATAGAAAATCATATGAATCATCTAAGTGTTTTGGCCCCTCACTTTTTTCATCTTGGAAAGCCTTTTTTACACCCTTTTGATTAGCTTGTTTTTAATTGTCAGTATCCTACATTATTTTATAGTGTCATAGTTTTTTCTAATAATTAAAAGTAATATTTTTACTACCTTTACTTGTTAATTTATATTTATATTTCTTAGTTTAATTACTTTCCTTGGTTTCAATTTCATGTTATGAAGTCTATACGAAATATCCTCCATATAATCTCATTTTATTCTCATGGGAAAAGAGAGAACCCACTATTTCATCAAAACCTATAGTGTTATTTTCATTAAACTCCCTAATATTAATCACAATATGCATCCATATTTATGTCTAAGATATCAATTTTTTCCTTAATACAAACTTATCTTCTATGGTTTCTTCATAAACCCTCATTCTATGAACTGAATCATGTATCTTTAAGCAAAAATGTTTAACTCCCTCATCGTCCAACATTCTCAAAATTCATTATAAGGGTTTGAAGTTTTTCATCTCTTACCTTAACATAGATTTGATATGAATTTTCTAATATATTACATGTCTCATGAGAATTATTACTTCCTGCAATTCTTAGATAGATGTGAAAACACCTAAATTCAGTATATCTACCCTTGCCTTCCCGCGTGCGCATATTTTTCTAGGGTTCTATCTAGGTCCCCCCCTTTAATTAAATCCATCCCCTTTAATTAAATTAAATTCCCTCTTATTATCCAATTCTTATTAATCTTTATTAATTCACATTAATTAATTAATCATCATTAATTAATCACTTAATTAACATCCACATCCATTATGCCCTAATGGACTTACTATTTAGAATGCTTTTATCCTAAATATAAATCTTTATGTTTTTTTACCCATCTCTATCTTCTAACTACCCAATATTCATCCCTAAGCAACCTAATCTCACACATAAGGTTTAAAGTAGATTTTCCCTCCTTGAAAACACGAAATCCCTACTCAAAGCACAAAAATCCACCCCATTGGGGAAATTTTCCCCGTGGTTTCCGCTGACCCAACACAATTACCATCGACCCTATAAGACTGAGTTATTTCTTTCCAAAAAAACACACAACACACAGGCGTCAATCATCTCTGATTTTCTTGAAATACATTATTTTTCAAGGGTTTGAGAGGGAACAATTCTTGATGTGCATTTAAAAAGTGCAAGAATTTTTTTATTGAAGTTATTGATTTGAAGCAAAATCTTGTTACTTTAAACAAGAAGAATAATACCTTAAGAAGAATCATAAAGGAGAATGGAATGGATCCTTAAATATTTTTGAAGAAGAAAACATAAGAGGATCCAATGTTATTATTTTCTAGTGATGCAACAAATCTAGAACGTGAAATACTTTCAAATATCAATGCAACAACGAAAAACCTTGTTCAACCAAGAGTTTTAAAGGAAGGTTCTGATACAAAATAGACAACAACATAAAGGAAAGACTCTACTTCTCAAGGATAAAGCTGAAATATTAAATTGTAATATTTGACATTTGAAAATATGGATTTTGAACTAGATTTCAAAAAATGGTTGTAAAACAGTTTGGTATTCAGATTATAAATATATATACTTTTTTGGTAATTTCAATCTTCTTTATTATATAAAAATATTGAGAGTATTAATCTATGTTGTGTTGTTTTTGTATTCTATTCATGAGTAATTTCTCCATATGAAATCATATTGTGAATAAAATATTCAATTATGTTTGATATTACACAATACATTATTATCAATTTCAAACACTTTCTATCAACTGAAGTTCGATTTATTTTTTAACTAAATAAAATTATAGGATATTATTTTAATTTAAAAGACATAAAAAACATCACATTTGTCGATTAAAAACTCTAAACAACAAGTTACAACATTAAAAATATTATTCAATAAAGAACATGTGTATATAACAAATAATAAGTTACATACGTATAATATGATATGAAATTTGACTTATATAAATACTATGTTCATACATACATCTTTAGTCAATATCAGGTAGCTCAATTTTTTTTTGAGTATTTAGCACTTCAAAACTCAAATTGTTATATAATCTTTCATTTTTATTTTCAATCACAATTTTGATGTTTATTTCTTCTTTCTTAGCCCTATATTAGAATTACAAACCCCTCTCTTTTTGCAAGAGAATTCCATAATGTCGTTACTCTTTCATAAGGAAATGTTTCCACATCATATCATGAAACATAAAGTCTCAAGTTTTTTGTCTAGTTTGTTTCGATATTTTGATTTAACAAATGTTAATGCGTTAAATACCCTTTTGTCTTCCTATGATCCCAATATCATTGTTTGACATAATTCATACAATCATTAATTTTCACTAATGTTTTCATGTAGGATGCTATTAGGATACAACTTTTTCCATAGTCGTGTAATTGCACCATTATTTGTTGGTTCACTTAGTAAGTCATATTTTTCAACCATTGTGATGTCGAAATCAGTTAATTAACATGAAAGTTATTCCTTTTGAAAAATACCCTTAATATAAACTTCGTTACATTCTACTAATTTTCCAAAATGCTTAATGAGACTACCCATGTGACTTTTATATAAATCACTTATAGCTTTCTTACCTATTGTAGGATTCCAAAATATAGGATTGACCACTCCCGTGGCCTCAAGAATCTCATCCCTTTTAAAGAATTCTCTAATCTCATTGGATAAGAATTGTGAAGTTTTCTTCAATTTGATCCTTGTTTGAGATATAAGACCTTCATATAAATTACATGTTGTAGTCTTTGTTTTAACCAATACTAATTTGAGCGTGTTATAAATTCATCTAGACAAAGTTTGCATGCTCACCCGAAGCACGCACAACCACCAGATCCCTCCTTTATTCACTCACAAGATGTGGTTAGCACAAATGCAATCATATTTAACCATCACAATATGTAAGAAATACAACATACAAGTTTGGCACCACACATAATAAGGAAATCATTCAACACACACAATCATTATCAGCACTTGAATTCCCATAACCCCATACTCAGACCTAGTAATATTTTCTACCAAAACACAATAATCCATCATAAGCACAATGTGTTGCATAATCAATAAGTTGATTACATCCATACTTGCATTACAGTTGTGCACTGGATCGTGCGCACATGCAAGACTCAGCTACAAACTTCAGCATCGACACACCTCTCTAAAAATATACTAAATATAAGAGTGCATCACCTATTTATACCTGGTGGGGAATTTCCCTTCTTCTTCTTACATGTGTTATTCCTAATAATATATGTGTTATTGTTAACCTGCATGCATTTTACAACTTGCCTTAATTATAAATCAAGCTATAAATAGCTCAGCTTTATCCTGTTTTAATCCTATAAATAGTTTTTCCTCATGTGTCATCTCTATCCTTGCCTACATGGGATTTTTCCTATTTATAAACCTTTCTTGCACGTCACTCCATCTTATGTTCTTCTATTTATAGCCACATCCTAGAAATTAGCTAAATCCTGAATGTTCTGCATGTGCGCAAACCCTTGTGTGCTGACCTGCTCCTCTTCATTGTGTGCACCTTCATGCATTGCCATGTTTCTAAGCATACATGCAGTATCTAACTCTCGTGCATGGCTAGTACTTATCCATTTTATCTTACCAACATTACCCCATACTAAGAGTATTGTTTGTCCTTGGCAATATGAATAAAAGAATATGAAGAATAAAGAATACAGAACTTTACATAAGAATCAAAGAATGAGGTATTTGGCATTCATGTGCGCATCATATCTCAAGCCTTAGGTGGTTGGAGAATCTCTAGAAACTCCTTGTTTAATGCACTCTCCAATTTCTTCCACCCCTTAAGCTCCTGGGCCGCCTTATCTGGCGTTGACTCAACAATACCAGATACTTTCTCAAGTGCTAGCTTGTTGGCCTTCTCCTTTAATTATTTCACCACAACCTCCAAGTCTAAGGTCACACCCTTTAGTGCATCCATATTGTGCAATACCTCCAAGTGGATCTCTTTGAGTCTTTCCTCAAGCGTTTCCTTCATGGATTTGATTAAGTCTCTCTTTGTTACTACTTCGGCCATGACTTTCTCCCGCTCGGCCTTGTTATTCTTCATAGTGGCTTGAATTTTCCTTAAATTTGTCTCCTCATGCACAACATGTGTGCTAAGAATTAGATCAAAATTTTGGCCTTTGTCAAATTATATTTCTACCTTATTTGTGGCCTCTTTGAATTCCTCGATCAATGCCTCATATTCTGTTATCTTCTACCCAACTTCTTCCTTATTATTTCTCTTTCTTTCGGCCAACTCCTTAGTTGTTATCCTTGGTCCAATCTTCACAATCATGTGCCCTAAATTTTCAAATTAAATATTTACGAACTCACTATATCTTCAAACCCCTACTCGCGAACCCTAGCTCGTTACACCTTCTTTCCTAGCTTCCACTCCCACTGAAGGAACTCTGGATTTAAGGTCTTTGTACTCTATTTCGCAACTCTTGTTCACCTCAATTATTTCTGGTTTTTTTCTCTTTTCTCTTGCTCTTCACACTTAATCGTTCTTTCAATTGCTCAAATGCACATGTTCTCAAAGGAAAGGTAAGACTGAATTCTCTTGTGCATTATTTATAGTTTTTCTAATTTTATCCACATTTATTGTTCCTCGCCTACCACAAATTTTTCCTTTAAAAGTGTTTTTTTATTTTTCTCACACTTTTCTCTTCCATGTGTGACAGTCATAACCTTCAAGTGTGTTACTACTTCCTATGTTGCAGAACTCATTGTGTGCTCCTCCCTACGCCGCACCTAATATTCCTCTGTGTCACTTGCCAAGTAGTCTAACTTGATGTTGCCTCCTTGCCTCCCTCATTTTACATTGTGCAGCTCACCATTTGCATGGTATTCAAATATGAGCACTTTTTATCAAGAAACAACATCCTTAAGCACTTTCGTATCGTATCCAGCCTTTTATGGTACCATCTTTCACGTGCCAATATATTTTTCCATCACACATCATCCTTTCACATTATCACGCACACTCTTACCAGCTTCCCAGGAATTATTGACATCACATTTTCTCATCTTATGTGCACTTGCATCTACTTCACCCCACACTAAAATTATGTATGGTCCTCTACACATCTATCTAACATAGAGTAATCAACTCCTATCATACAAATTACGCTTATTCCAAGCAAGTGGATCCTGACAAAACAAAACCAATGAAAATCCTAATCTAAGTGGCAATACCACCATTATGTTGCTCCACATATTTCAAAAATAAGAATCATTTTTCCTGCAGGCTTCATCATGTCCATCATCTTTCCAATCCTCGAGTATGGTGTCATCCAGCGCCAATGTTGTAGATGAATTGAGGCTTTATTACCAATGAATTTTTTTACTGGACTTTGTTCTAAATCATCACCCAAATAAACATACCTAAAATTAGTCACTGGACATAATTTCTGAAATAATTTTGTATTAGGGGTTGTTTTTCATGTCAAAGATCGTCTTCTAAATCTAAAACTTCATGATTCAATTTATTGTCCAAAGAAATAGATTTGAGAATTTTGCATTACCTCTTATGAAGCAAGATTCGCCTCTTTACCTTTTTCTGGTTGTTGATCTTTTTATCCTTTGGCCAACAATATTTCCTTGCATGTCCTTTATTTCCACATTTCCAACTAAGTAATTCCATTATCTGGATTTAGATTTGTTATCCCTTGACTTTGATTTCTCATTACTCTTCTTCTTAGATCTCATCCTTTTGCCTACCCCTGCTTTCTAGATTCAAAGCATTTCCAGATGATGATTCCTCTATACTCTGTCCTGCGAATTTCTTGATTCAAGATTATACTAACCACATCATCAAACTTCAAAATATTATTAGTAGATGTTGTATTACTAATAGCCATTACCAAGTTATACCAACTATCAGGCAAAACACATAAGAATAAAAGTGCTTTTACTTCATTATCAAATGGTATAGCAATCGATTTTAACTGATTTACTATAGATTGGAAATCATTTTTGACTAGATGCAGATCCACCTTCATGTGATCTTAGTATCCTAAATAGTTTCTTCATCAAATAAACTTTGGCATTTGAAGCATTAGATTCCTTTCATATAAATTAGCAAGATATTTCATTAAGTAATTATTTCAGAGTGTGAAGCCGCTTCTGTAATTTTGGAAGCCACAGATGCTGCTAGGCTCAATCTTATAGATCACCAGAAGCCTTTCTGTCAAGTTATCTTCCATTCTATCATCAGTCATCTTTGTAGGTCTAGACTTCTCATCCAACGGTAAGTTTACAAATCTCTTTGATACAGATAATCCTAGGAAATCTGTATCTTCCATAAGTTTGATAATTATGGAGAGTAGGAAATTTATGTACCTTGTATTTATTTTCTTCTGCCACTGTTGAGCTCCCACTTAATCAGAAAATCCTCTGTGAGTAAATTTTTCAACACACAAAACCCTGATAAGCAAATGCTGCTGATACCAGTTGTTGGGGTTAGCACACAGGTTGTACAGACAATATATCAGATCTAAGCATACATGCACATAAAAATAGATATTCTACCAGAAGAAATATACAAAACAAGAGACATAAATCAACACCAGATTTAACGTGAATCACCCAGTGTGGGCTACGTCCACCAAGAAACAAGTCAATCTATTATCCAAAGTTTTGACAAAATATATAATGAAGATTTACAATCTTCCACACCTCTCAAATGTTCAATACTTTATTTCTATCAAGCTTTTGCTTCATCACCAAGAATTCTCTTTTTCACCAACTTTTTCAAGTTCTTTTTTAATTCTTGTTAATTCTCTTCTTTCTTAGTTCTAAACCCTAGCTTTTATGCTTATATAGTCGTTTATAGACTTAGGCACTTAGTCATGCAATTACAATCAATAGAAATACTTTAATGCTAAAAATAGATCTGATTCCCAAGAGTTAATTAAAACATCTTCGCACACGTAACCATCGCCAGTTAGCCCTAATCGTTGCCGGTTCCTTCCTTGCCTGACCAATGCCAGTCCTGGGTGACCGATGTCAGTTCCCCCTTAACCGATGTCAGTTACTGTATTTTCTAGCAGGTTTCCATTGCATGCTAAACTGAAGTAATTATTATCCCTGGTCCAATCTTCACAATCATGTGCCCTAGCTTTGCAACTTAAAGCTTTACGAACTCACACTCTTCAAACCCCTACTCGTGAACCCTAGCTCGTTACACCTTCTTTCCTAGCTTCCACTCCCACTTAAGGTCTTTGTACTCTATTTCACAACTCTTGTTCACCTCAATTATTTCTTTTTTTTTCTCTTTTCTCTTGCTCTTCACACTTAATTGTGCTTTCAATTGCTCAAATGCACATGTTCTCAAAGGAAAGGTAAGACTGAATTCTCTCGCGCATTATTTATAGCTTTTCTAATTTTATCCACATTTATTGCTCCTCACCTACCACAAATTTTTCCTTTAAAAGTGTTTTTTCTTTTTCTCACACTTTTCTCTTCCATGTGCGACAGTCATAACCTTCAAGCGTGCTACTACTTCCTAGGTTGCAGAACTCATTGTGCGCTCCTCCCTATGCCACACCTAATATTCCTCTGTGTCACTTCCCAAGTAGTCTAACTTGATGTTGTCTCCCTCATTTTACATTGTGCAGCTCACCATTTGCATGGTATTCAAATATGAGCACTTTTTATCAAGCACCAACATCCTTAAGCACTTTCGTATCATATCCAGCCTTTTACGATGCCATCTTTCACGTGCCAATATATTTTTCCATCACACATCATCCTTTCACATTGTCGTGCACACTCTTACCAGCTTCCCAGGAATTATTGACATCACATTTTCTCATCTTATGTGCACTTGCATCTGCTTCACCCCACACTAAAAGTATGTGCGGTCCTCTACACATCCATCTAACATAGAGTAATCAACTCCTGCATACAAACACGCTTATTACAAGCACACAACAAAACAAAACAGAAAGACAAATCTAATCTAAGTGGCAATACCACCTTATTGCAAACATAAAAGAAGCTTATTTATAATAAGGCTTCAGCCTACTCCCATTGAATTAATCGAGAAACATGGTGTCATCCGACACCTACAATTAATATGTGCTTGATTCCAATATCTTAGTTACTACAAAATGTTCTAACCAATGTACTTTCAATTTTTTGGGATGGCCCTCAAAATTAGAGTCACACAAGAGTACCATCTTCCTGACTACAAAGGACTTGTTCTTAATATGTCTGTCATGTCAAGCCTTCTATCTAGCTTTCTTTTTCTTCTGAAGCCATCTTGCAATGATGTGTCACTCATCTAGTTGCATTAGCTTATCAATGCACTTTTCTATTGTTTGTTCATCATCTAATCTGCCTGTGCATAATAAGCAGAGAGGGTAACATAAACTCCACGGATAAAATTACTTATGTAGTTTTTTGCATTCCTTAATGTGTTGTATAAGATCATTTCCAAAGATCTTGTTATTGAAATGATGTATTTCCTAGCCCTCATTGTTTTTATTGAGAAGAATAGATTCATTTAACATAGTTACATTTTGATAATGTTATTTCTTTATGGGAGGGTATGGAATGGGCTAAAAATTTGAATTAGAAATCCTTGATTTTCAATATTTACTTTGAGAAATCTTATGAAAGGATTGAGTGGAATTTAATTCTTTCTGTGTTTCAGGCCTTATGGTTTGTATCTTGTTTTGTTCGTACAATTAATATTTTTTTATTAGGATGTTAGATCTTGTATTACCATCAATGATTATGTATCCATAGGTCTATCAAGTAGGGTTGTCCATTGAATCCTTATTTGTATGTCTTGATTGCTAAAGGGTTTAGTTATTATTGGCAAAATAATTTGTCATGTTGTGAATTATTGAGTTTTCACCAACAGTGTCGGGGATAAGCCCCTCCTCTCCCATTATTGAATGTAAATTATCCTAATTCTATGGGGTGGCCAATAGTCTGGGGATCACACAGGAACACTCCACTAAACCTATGGCAAGGTGCTTGTACAAAGTACAAGGGAGGAATTTGCAATGATGAGGGTAAAGGAGAGTTGGGGAAATTATGAGAGAGATGGTTACTGTTGTGAGTAGGCACTAGCAGAATTCACATACAATAACCAGAGTAAGTCCACATCCAATTAGAAGAACAAAACAATAAAAATCATGACAAAACATAACAAATCATAGACACGGACTTGCATTGATTCATTTATTAAAGGTGCAGCCACCTTTCTTGGTTTTACAAGATTATCATATATGCAAAGTTGGAAGGAGAGAGTAGAGGAACATAAGACAATAGAAGAATTGCATCTTTTATTGTTTGATGTAGAAGTGGTATTCTCAACAACATACATTCAATCAACAATAGCCAACCCCTTGGAATGGAGAAGTCATTCCAATTTATAGCATTACAAAATGTCCTCTTATCTACCCCCCCACACGACTCTTCGTCTATCCTAATCACTTGTGACCTTTAATATTCCTAGGAAGTGAGTCCTTTTCTTATTACTAGAAACATGACTCTTATAATGTTTAAGGGTCACTTAAGTGATTAGGATAAAAATAGCAAAAAGTGCATTCTCAATCGAAAATTAGAATATGGAGAGAGATAAAAGAGAGAAGAGAGAAAAGGGAAGGGATTGACTGATCTGTTGCTAATGAAGAACTTGTTTATTTGAGGCATGGTGCTCACAATATCCTCCTTCTGTAAGATGCACAGACGCTTCTTACTGTTGAATGAGTGTTTAGGAACATTGTTGTGAGACCTCCTGACGTGAGCCTGAGATGACTACGGGAATCACTCATGATGGTTCCTTCTTGATCTCACAGTGAGAGCGAGGGTCACTCTCTTGCTCCTTAGAACTTTACAAATGACTCTAATGATCATGAGAGACAAATCCATGGTGCTCAAACCTCTTGATGTTTTTCTTTCACTTACCTGAAATAGGCCTTCATCATATAGGTGAAAGGGATAACCCCTGAATGGAATTCTTAAGAAGTGGCCACTAGTTGGAATAATGTGAGGAGATGGAAATGACCACACCTTAAGGTTTAAGGGGAGTGTTGAGGAACACTACCAAGTGGATGGAAGCTAATGGAACAGAGTTGATCGCTCATTGAATGAAGATCATAACTTTTGCCTTTTTTGACTCTAGAGCAGTCCTTGAATGAGGTCAACTCATACACATCCTACTTACATGTTTCTTTTATAAATAGGCGACATTTTCTTGATAGAAATATTGATCCCTGAATGGTACCTAAAGAAATGTATGGGAATAAATTCCATGTTTCGCATCCTGCACACTACACTGAGGCACTGCAAACTCCACCTCCTCCTATTTGCAAGATGTGAGATTCCTATCAAACATGGGTCAAGTGTTTAGAAACACTTCACGAGGTATGCATTGCCTAAGATGACCTCTTTCTTTACTCATGGAGAATCCTTCTCATCGTGTTTATGATGGCCATCCTCTTGATGAATTGAATTTGAATGAAGCTCTTGATCCTCTTTGACTTCTTTGTTAACCTTATAATGTTCCCAACTTTCACCTGATGCGCCTCGATATGCTCGTCTTTCTTCTTAACACAATTGTGATCAAAATGATGTTTCAAGATCCACCAAGCAAAAAACTACAAAAGCCAAAATATTTTTATTGAATAACTTCTGTGGTGAATTATCAGAAAAAATTGCCCTTAAAAAATTGTAAAATATATATTTTTACATTGTTCATAAAATAAATATAAAATTATAATGTATTTACTTAATTGTTTTTAATATAATTAATGTATAAATAAATCTCTAGAAAAAATGACAGTTATATCTATAATATGCAAGTCATATGTGATGGTTATTTCAAAGATTTGTAGCTATTTTAAGGATAAAAACAATAAAGAAACGTCTAAACGGGCGTCAAATTTAACACCACATTGTGGCCTTTGTTGCAACCATTGAAAGACAATAGAAGATGTTTGCTATTCCATATAAAAAAGAAACATGTTCTGTGCATAACATGTCATAAATAATTCCTAGCGCCCGCTAGACCATATAAAACAGAAACATGTTATGTATATAACAAAGCATAAATAATGCTTAGCGGTCGTTAACCCGTTTAAAACATATTTTTTTTCTTTATATAACAAAGCATAAATAATGGCTGGCAGTCGCTAGCCCTTATAAAACATAAACATGTTCTGTACATAACAAATCATAAATAATGTCTAGCGGCTACTAGCCCCTATAAAACATATACATGTTCTATTTAGTCCAAAGCATAGACAATTGCCAAAGCGTTAGCTCTGCGATTACACAATCTTCTGCCTGTTATTATTCAGCCAAAGCAAACTAAACATGTCATGCAACACCAAACTTGACCTCTACTAACCATGCAAGCTTTGAATTGTGTGCGCATTTGATGTTTGTTCTCGTCAATAATCCCACTCAGATAATTTATGAGTGATGTGATAACATAATCTACGCATCCTATGATCAAACCCTAGAAACAACTCAAAGATGGAAATTAATCCTAGATTAATCCTAAATCAACCTTCCATTCCCAATTGAGAGAAAATGTTGCGCTACATATCAGAAGAGTCGAGGATGATGTCGTTCTTCCAATGCAAATGAAGTGTATGTGTTTCACTCTTTGATCCTATGTGCTAAAAAATGCACATATCTTCAAATTAATGCAACTAAATAGTCTCTTCTCTTGGTGTAAGGCACTTTGCAACATGCAACTTTAGACATGTGCACTTCATATAAGAATTCATCTCATGGATTTCTCTTGGACTCATTTTAAAATATTTAGATGTATATAACCTTTCTTGTATTGAACTTCAAGGTAATATGTGGTATCTTGTGTCTCTAAATAAATTTACAATAGTTGTCAATATATGAGACTTTGTTGGATTCCTCGTGCAAGTCAACCTGAAATACATTCCTAGGCCTACCTAAGCAAAAATGCCTAATTTGAAAACTTGATCATTGCACTAGAAAAATATGGTTGTCCATCAAACTTTATCTATGTAGTTGAACTTGTATAGAAGGTCAAAATTCAAGAAACAAAAAATGGAGAGGTTTTCTACAAAGTTACGTTGAGAGTTCTAAACAAATTAGAAATGATATCGAGTTATGAGAAAGGCATATGGAGGCAAAAATATGGTTGTGTCCATCAAACTTTATCTATGTAGTTAAACTTGTATTGAAGGTCAAAATTCAAGAAACAAAAAATGGAGAGGTTTTCTACAGAGTTACCTTGAGAGTCCTAAACAAATTAGAAATGATCTCGAGTCATGAGAAAGGCATATGGAGGTGACCAAGACAACACAAGGTAATTAGAAAAGGGAAATATATGTTAAAAGAGTCAAATATGTGTTATTGTTCCAAATGTCCTAAAAGGTGCCCATATCAATATTTCCAAATAGCTTATACCAAAATTAGACTACTACAAATGCCAAAAAAATAACCTTAGATACTCAAAAAGTCACATGCCATGCAATTGGGGCTTTCAAGATGCCTACCGAGAAGTTCATCTATTTCTCTTTTCATTAGCTTGGTTTCATAGAAAAGTACTAAATTGGGTCTTTTTACTAGACATTTGTTTGGGTCATCCATACCTCTAACATTCAAGAACACTTTCATTTGAAATTTCAAGAACCTTTTTGAGTCCTTTTTTTCACCTCTTGTATCTTTTCAACATTTTCATTTGTTAGTACTTGCTCCTCTTCCCTCTATAACTTGTGTTCTCTTCTTCGTATCTTCAATTTTGATCTCACACATTACCTCCTTCATGCATGGTCCTATAGATTCATCCCTTACACAATGTTTCTTCCATATAAATCCACCTTCCTCAACTTCCCTCCTTCCACAACTTCCCTTATTTTACACCCACCTTTCGTAACTTCCTTGCTTCTAAAGTGTCTCTTCTTCCATGGTAACCCACCTTCAACAACTTCACTCGTTTGACAACTTACCTTCATTCATTTTTCCATTTCCCTCACTAGGACATGAGGAATCCATAGTGATATCAATATCCAAATTATAAAGAGTCCATGTTGAGAATAACATGGAGATTAATGGATGTTGAGACTAAGAATGAATAAAATGATAATAGATATTAGTGAAAATTAGGGTTGTCATTTGTTTTTTTGTTTTTTTGTTTTAATAAGCTTTTCAATTTTGCCTTTTTATGTATTTTTGAAAAAATATATAATTAGGGAAAGTACCCAGTTTGTTTTGTTGTGCCCTGGACGTGCATTTTTGCATGTGCACCAATAACCGGTGCAAGTATGTTTCTGATGCGAGCCAATTTTGGCCACCTACATGTACCCAGAGGTCCTAGACAACCTTGCATTAGATTATAACCAGCAAATGCATAGTCCTTGGAATATAATATATTGTCTTCAGCTTTTATGGCATTGACAAAAACGGGACGTGTCACTCTTCTTTCTAGCTGCTTCAGTGCAGTACAAGGTTTCAGTTCACAGTTCTAAGAGGTCATAGACTTCAGATCTGCTTGGGAAAATGACATGATGGGAGTCAATCTCATCAATGAAACCCTGAACCCATTTTCCGTGGTGGTGTCGAATGCACACAAGCATCAGCTTCATCTCCATCTTCGTCCTCGGAGTCTGCACTAATCCAGTTACTTGGATTAGGTTGAGAGACTCTCTGATAATTCATTGGATTAATATTTGTAGCTCCCACTGCCAAACAAAAAAAAGGATATAAAAGCAGAAGTAAGGAACTTGAATATATTGCTCAAAGAATCATACGTGAACAAAATTGTATGATGTTAATAATTCGAGGCAACTTTTGAATGTTTGAAACTAACTGTGTGTTATTTATGAAGGTTATTTCCTACCGACACCCTCCCAAATAGTCATATGACAACGGGTCACGTCCTCTCACACTCTGAAAAAATGATATTCTATTTCTACATTAAATAAGTAAATACTACATATTTACTGCATGTATCTAGCAGGTACATGACAAGTGGTATCAGAGGAAGTGACCTGTTATGCTGTTAAGATGTAATTCTAGATGACTAACGGCATAGTTAGGTTCGCAACATCCAAACCATTTGGCCACGGGATGATGCATTTAGAAAAAGGAGAGAACAAAATTACCAATTATATGCATCATAACCCTGGCCCCAAGTATTCTATCCAAAAACACATGCCAAAAGCCGTAAATTACCTGCTTGCTGGTGTGAATCATGTCTCGCAGTTATATTACCCCTTCCAGCAGGAGAAGGAAAGGGACCAGAGGATTTATGCCTTAAGATTGATTAAGAAAATAAGTCAAATAACATACTGCATTGAGACAACAGGAAAGTTTAAAAGGCTGCAAACAGCAATTACTATAGCCCCACAACATGACGCTTAACATTAGTATCCACTACTTTAAAAAGTAAAAAAGAAAGAAGAAAGAAAACACCATATGAAGACATTATGAATAAAGCATCAAATACAACTTGCCTCAAAGACAATTGGAAAAACAATTGGGCAATGTGCGGACCCATGATTTTTAATCCTGAAATTTGAGGCTGTTAAAAAGATCTCTTGCACCTAGGATACAATGCAAAACCAATTCCTTTCAGTCTCAGTTTTGTTTCTTAGTGTCTACTGGGCCAAGTTCATATATTGTATACCACTTTTCTCAGAACCAGTATAGATATCTTAAATATAGCAATCTAAATTACACTGAGAGGTATCAATCTTAACATGCCTAACTAACCTAAGTGAAAAATACAATATAAGCATATTTCAGAATTGATATCTCTTGAAGTGTATTTTAGATATATATTCTAGTATACCAAAAATTAAAATTAAAAAAATATATAAATCAAATATAATAAATATATCTACCTGAAATATGCTGATAGATATCAATTTCAAAGTTTTTTCTTAGATTTTTCACAAACCATGTTGATTAGTAATTTCATTACGTTCTCTACCAATTTCCTAGTGATTTGTGGCAAATGGAATCAATTTAGCTACAACATTGTATCGGTCTCAAAAAAATCTATTCAGAAAAGAAAAAGGCCCACATTACCATATGGCCAAGGTATTACGATTTTTCAATTGACTTCTCTAAGAATAAAGAAAAAACATTTACTTGATGGTCATGTGGATGTCAAATTTAAGAATGAATTGCCATGTGATGGTCAAATGGACGTCAAATTTAATATCAAGAATAAAAGTGAACAACTCGCGGCATTACATCTCTTGGCTGCCATTGTAGGAATGCCTCTCAGCGTAATACGCAGCCAAGACAATCCATCCCTTTTGTTCTCATCATTTCCCATGCAGCTCTCTTTTACAGATAAAAAGAGATATGATGACATCCCAAGCAAACAACCATATTGTTCAAAGACAAACTTTGAGGGACCTGAAAATGGACTTAAGAGAGGTGTTTGGAATTCCTGCAAAAGTGCTTCTTGTAAACAAGTTCAGGAGGATGATTTGAAGGACTTCTCGATAAAATATGTGGCTACAGCTGGCAGATGAGGTTCCCTGATAATATGTTATTTTGATGTATGTGATTGTACGCATAAATATATACTACACCATAAAATATTCCTTACTAATCAACTATGGTAAAATTAGCTATTTTAATTTTGGAGAGTTCTCCTTCACATTGTTTTCTAATTATACCATACGACAAATTAGATGGAATTGAAGTTAGTATGAATCAAATCATATGAATAGCATCAAAGGATACAGCTGAGGTGGTGTCTCTCTCATATCTTGTCTCCCAGAAAGTTCATGAAGCGTTTGTTGCCTATGGATGCCTGTAGGTATTTCTTCACTTGCATCAGCACTGTCCTGCATGTGAGGGCGACAAGCTGCTTCCCGACTGATACTTTTTGTACCACTACCTGTTCAAGAAGTAAATCTCAACATGATGTACTCGTCACAATTCATATTTTGAATTGAATGCGAGTTGCAACTAGATGCTACGTAGATACATATTTCCATAGGTATCAATAAACTATAGTGTAGAAAAACATTTTCCTTAACAGCTTCTACCAACCAGATACATTCGACCAAATTCTAGTATGATCCGAAGGTGGCTCAGAGCCAGATGATGGAACAGCTTGTCCACTTCTACATTTATTTTGGTTATGAGGTGTTTGAAATCCCAGATGCCCTTCTCCATGATCATGCTCCCGTGGGACCCTATTTTCAACAGAAATTGGCTCTGAGTTATCTACTTCTCTAAGCTGTGAGATTAGCATTGTCGCTAAGACAAGTGTGGCATCAAAGTCTGCATTTGCCCCATCATCCAAGCCAAACTTAGGTGCCAACAGGATAGGCCTGAGACATTCTTACAAACAAAACATTGAATTAGAATACATCAGAAATCAGAAAAAGCAATCTAAATCCCAATATATACATTGCCGAAAGAGACACTTTTTAGAATAAAAACACTGAGGCTTCTTACTCGCCCGCCTTCTCGAAAAACATATGCATATCAGCTTCACATGCTTCACAAAAGGTTAGGAATGCCTGTCATTTTCAGCCAAAGAAGGGCTAGCAAATCAGCATATGTTAAAACAGGCTGTAGTTTGATGGGAAAAAAAAGTTACCAGCATATAACAGCTAACAACTCCATTAGTTGAGTAGAACACGTGCAACTAAATCAATCTCTATTTAAGGTTAATATGGCTATATTAAAAATACTAAAATAGATCTATGACAGATTCTCAAAAGGTTATATAACAGTATAAGACAATACTTGAGAAAGGGATGCAATGATATGTTATACAGCAAATCTTATCATGTTTTATTGACTGAGAATGCTGCTAGAACAATTATCAAAGAAAAGCTCAATTGCATTTCAGATAGATTCTGCTGATGTATGTTTCAAGATATTGATACCTTCAGTTCTTTCATGCTAAAAGTTATATCAACTGCAGCTCTCCTGTGAGAATACTCCTGTAACTCCTCAGTTGGATCAATCCAAAGCTGTGTATGCAGGGCACCATCATTGTTTTCTGGGTTCCAAAGAATCTACAGATTATACTAATGTCCATAAATGAATAGCAGGTATCAACAGAATTGATGAAAATCAGCAAATGAAGAATTAAGTTTCTCCTGTCTAATCAATGTGCTATAAACTTGACGGGAAAAACAATAAGAATAATTATTAAAACTTTCATGGCACCTCTATGTAGCTTCTTAGCTTAACCGCTTTCGTGTCTGTAGGGTTTTCAGTTTCTGAGGGTAGGGATGTTGGCTCGGTTGCAATAAGAGTTATTTCTTGAAGTGAAGACTGGAAATTACCTAACAATCTGTTTAAATCCCGAGGTTTTACAACCAGATGGCTGGGAAAATTAGTCCGATCAAGAGCCAGATGTTGAACATCAGGTTGATAATTACAAACAATCCAGTAGGTCTTTCTGATGCCTGCAGCAAAGAGCACACCATCAGATAATGATACCAAAGCCGATTCAAAAGAGTTCCTGAACACATCCAGGAAAATAAATAAAATATGCAATCTGCTGTAAAGCGCACCATTTATACAGTCTAATGTCCACTGCAATTTTGTTGCTTCCGTGTCTGGTAAAAAAATTGACAAATGATCCATGCTGGTCGATGGAGTCCTAAAAACGGTGCAAACGGCCTAAAATTCATATTAAAGATGGGCAGGTAACTTCTCTATATTACATTTGCTGCAACTGAGCATGCACCCACATGTAAATAAGAAAAAAAAAACTGCATACCTTCAAAAGAACGCTGCATTGAGCTTGGGCTGTAAAGAGTCTGAATGTATCAAAAAACTGTGGTTTGAATGTTATGGCTAAAAATGCCGACCGAGAAGAATTGAGAGTACGAAAAATTATCTGCCAATAAGGATCTGTAGTTATGGCAAGAATAGAAAAAAATCCCAAAAGACAAGAATGTAACTATGGTATTAAATTAAGCAGACTATGCACTCCAAGTTAAGTTTGCTGCATCGATATGTAGGACCATAATATAAGGGAGTCAAGGTATGTGATCTAAGTAGTACGGAATTTAGAGCATACAAATGTATGTATGTATGCATATATATAGATAAGATCAAGAAATTATCTTTTTATATTCTCTTCAATCCAATTGCTCTCATTGCCAACGCAGTCTCGTTTAGCTCATGAGAGTTCAGACCTGAGTATCTAATCTACATATTGGATTAATGAGCATAGAGATCCCTAATGGTGTATTACCAATATCATGTCGATGAAAGAAAGAACATATATTAGATACTAAATTACATCCATGTATAACAGAAAAGTACTAAGATAAAAAGAACTCTAGAAGATGAAAAGGTAAGTAGACACTAGAACAATGTAAACATAACTGGAGGGGTAAATCCAGCAGGTAAACACTAGCCATTTAATCCAAGAACAAATGTCAAATACAAATAACTATGCTAGAGGAGACCCATCCAAGCAAAACAGGGAGCTGATAAAGGCTAGAGTTGGGGACTAGGGCTAGAATCCAGCATTGTTACATGTAGATATCAAAGCTCATAGCAGAAGGAGAAGAACCACCGACAATATCATCCTGCACCACTAGGGTTGGTCCAATACATGAGCTTATAATGTCCATAGGAAAATGTATGGAACTATGAGGGAAATTGTGGGCAATCCTAGGAAGGGGAAGAGTCCTACTATAACCTCTCCTAGTACTCAAGGCCAACGAACCTCCATAGGGAGAGAAAGCTGGTAATAGAAGCCAGTCTTTATGGCCCAGGTTGGGGACCCAGGGAGCTAGATGGCCCTCAACATCCAGTAAACGTAGATACATGATGCCTGGTATGAGAATGAGGTGACTTGGATAACCTGGCATCAACATGGAGATGCATGGTTTCTCACCGAACTGTCATGTGTGTGGTCAGCTGCATCCAAATCCGCATGATACCCCCAATGTCTGAGATAGACTTAAAAGGAGGAAATCAACACAGTATCCCTAGAGGCCCCACTGTTGTACATCTTAAGTAACAACTCTATACTCATTTGGATAGCCAAAAAAGGTTGAACCTTTTCAATCTTTGTACAAACAATAATACATCCCCCAAATTTTAGTAGATAAAACAGTTGAAAAGGAAGTGCTGCTCATTTTCCACCTTGTGGAATGAACAAAGATAGCAAATCCATGAGGTATATGGTGTTCAATCTCAACTTAGAATTAGTGGGAACAAACCCTTACATGGCCAAGAGGAATCTCAATGCCAAAATGATGTTGGAGATCGTCGATACAATAATCATGTCATCACCAATTTGTAATTCTCAACAAATTAGGCCACCTTGGGATTGAGCAACTGTGGGGGAGGTTGGACATACTCATTACATGAGCAAATAAAGTAATGATGTATTGTGAATTTTTTTATGTTAATTTTTGGTAATTTTGCCATAGCTACTTCCCCACAGTGGTTGTTTCCAGGACAGGAACAATGGAATGACAATGAACAATAATTTGGTGCAAACCAAAATTGTATTCACATTAGATTGAATGAGAGATTAGCTTACAATATAAAGACTACGAAGGCGGCTGATCAGTTCATCTTCTAAGATCATTGTTCATATCCATCAAATGTCTCTTGAGATTCTACAAGAAGACAAATGCCTTCTCCTAGGATTAATAAATATTATGTACAATAATATTACAAGAACAAACCCTTACATGACTGAGAGAAATCCCAAAGCCAAAATGATGTTGGACATTGTCGATCAAATCATGGTGTCATCACCAATTTGTAGGAAATTCTCAGCATACTAGGCCACCTTGGGGTTGAGCAACTGTGGGGTATGTTGTTGGACAAAGTCAATAAATGAACAAATAAAGTTCTGGTGTACAGTGGGTTTTTTAGTTTACATTTTTGATAGTCTTGTGATAGTTCCCCATGGTGATTGTTTCCAACCATTGCAGCTACTTCTTTGACAAGTATATCTATGGAAAGTGTAAGATAAATCATGGATATCCACCTGATGTTTTGTCATTATATCAAGTTGTGGGTCGTCACACATAACTCTTGAAGATGTATATAACAGTTATGACATATGTTGATGGAAAAGACTACATTCCCTTATGTCATGTTTCAATATATACTAGGTAGCCGGTACGGGGGAATGGTGCGGGTACGGGTACGGGTACGGGGATCTGGTATGCTGATACGGCAAATTTTTTTGGGGGCCCAGGTACGGCAGTACAATATACATATAAAATATTTAAAATATAGCCAAATAAGCAAAAATTCAGCCTTATACATGAATAGAGTAAACAAATTAATAATTAAGTGAAATAGCCAAATAACGTATTAATAATTCAACGCATTTTGTCATGATATTCATTGATTGAACTTCAAACAAGTACATTGTTCAAACTTCAAATGTTACAATGTTCAATTATTAACATAAATAATAACAAATCACATAACTGGACTGGAATTCTGGCTATCACCAGCTCCCTTCAAATCTGGCAGTTCAGATTCCTTTGGGGTTTCTCTTATTATTTCTGCATTAGTTTTACTTGCTAGTGGAGATGCTGCCACTGTGTTTTTTGATCCTACATTACCCAAACGCATCTCAATTGTTGCAGTTTCAGCCATTGTTTTAGGTACTTCTGTGAAGTTTTACCACAGTTGAATCATTTACGTAATCGCATCTATTGACCTTTATTGACCCCCAAAAAATAGTTTTTTTTTTTACAAAAAAGTT
The DNA here is from genome assembly GCA_019776745.2 of Taxus chinensis. NCBI lineage: Eukaryota > Viridiplantae > Streptophyta > Pinopsida > Cupressales > Taxaceae > Taxus > Taxus chinensis. Next base: position 285,445,587 of record CM034146.1, read on the forward strand.
TTTAAAAAAATTTAAAAAATTAAAAAATTGTTGTTTTTACTGGTGGGTACGTCCTAGGTACGGCTGGGTACACCCTGGCTACGGCCAGGGTACGTCTAGCAGTACCTGGGTACATCTGGGTACTTCCTGAGAAGTACCCAAACGTACCCGGGTACTGCTGGACGTACCCTGAGCATACCCCCTGTGTACTGTACACGTAGTTTTTTTTTTTATAAAAAAGTTTTTTAAAAAAATTAAAAAATTGTTGTTTTTACTAGTGGGTACGCCCTAGGTACGGCTGGGTACACCTTGGGTACGGCCAGGGTACGTCCAGCAGTACCCTGAGCATACCCCCTGTGTACCGTACCCGTACCCATGCCCTGCAGGGTATGTACCGGCTACCTAGAATATATACTGTGATGATTACATGTGAAGTATGATTCATTGAGTGTTCATTGAGTGTACATTCATTGGCGTTCATTGTTGATGGTTTTCTGACCTACATATCTATTGTTATTGCCTAAGAGAATCCCAGTAGTCCATGTGAAATCATTATACAGCATCTGTTGGTTGTGCCATATATTGTCGTCACAACCAAAACTAGAAAAATTAAAAAGAAAATAGAGATGGAAAATTATGTATGCAATCTGAAGACAAAAATGAAAAGGTTAAAAGGTGCAAGCATGCGCACATACTTGTATATACAACTTTGTGTGCATGCATGCCTACATACAAATACATGGTTATAATATTATATAATGTCAAGTTCATACTTCATACCATATTTTTTGAAGTCTTTGTTATATCCAGTTGTTTTTGTGTATTTTAGAGCTTGTTGCATTCAATTTCAAACACAAATCTGGTTATTTAAAAAAACGTCACCGCGTAGAGTCACAAAAGAAATACAATCATGAATTGAAGCGAGAGGAATGCTAACTATGTTGCTAAAAAACAATGGTCAAAGATGGCAAACAAAGTTACAAATAAAAATTTGATGAAGATCTGACATTTCAAGAGACCCAATTCCACTATCATTCCATAAATTATTATATGGGAAAGACAAACCACTGCAAAATTTAGTAATTGCTTCGAAGCTTCAATTAATTGAAGTTTCGATCCGTAGCTTCAAAAAAAGTATCAAGAAACAATTGTGCATGGCTTGTGCCTTGCTCATATCTAAGAGATGTCAACCTTTGTTTTGAAGAAAAAAAGTGAAATTATATTAGAAATAAGCAAATTACATCACTTCTCATCTCCCCATAAGAGCAAAAAATAGAAGAGAACCCAGACAAGACACGATAACAAAGTAGAATATAGCCAAACAGAGAATGGACCAGCTATCATCTAAATGATTAAAATAAGAGAGCAAATATCCTGACTTATGACTATGACTCAAATGTAAAAGGGCTAAATGGGACATGTCTCTTTGTGAGGAGCAATATACCTCATGGCTGGCCAAAATGAATTGAAAATAAGCTATTACAAACAAAGCAAATTGAATTGAAGTTTTGATCTGTCACTTCAAAAAAGGCATCAAGAAACAATTGTGCATGGCTTGTGCCTTACTCAAGTCTAAGAGATGTCAACCTCTTTTTTGAAAAAAAAAATTGCAGTTATATTAGAAAGGAGCAAATTACCACTTCTCATCTCCCCATAAAAGCAAAAAATAGAAGAGAACCCAGCCAAGACATGATTACAAAGTAGAATATAGCCAAACAGAGAACGGACCAGCTGTCATCTAAATGATTACAAACAAGAGAGCAGATCTCCTGATGTATGACTATGACTCAAATGTAAAACAGCTAAAAGGGACATGTCTCTTTGTGAGGAGCAATATACCTCGTGGCTGGCCAAAATGAAATGAAAATAAGCTATTGCAAACAAAGGAAATTTACACATATAAATGATAGTGAGGAGTCCAAACACTAAAACGTCAAATGGTATTTCTCACATTGAAGTGTGGGTTCTCTTGATTATGTTGTACTCATCCAATTTAATATCGCATATTAAAAGTCTCACTTTGAAATTTTTCAAAACAATAGAGGATGTAACAAGTTTTCCCTTATGCATGTGTATCTAGTTTATGATCTCACGTGGGTAAGGAACATAGCTGTAAGGATTATTTTCACACTGAAGAGGTTTTTTTTAACTTTCCATCGATAAACATGTTACAAATTGGGAAAATAAAATGTAACGAACTTCACTTAATTTTTACGAAAGTTTTTTGAATTTTCCATCAATAAACAATGTATGAAAATTGGAAACCAAATCTATTGACCTTCACTTAATTTTGACACAGCACTATTCTTTGCAAGAAAGACAAGCATGTCATGAGTATTATTTGCATCATATCCTTGTAAGACCATTACCATTTAAGACAACCACAAAGCAACTTCAAAATGATCGGATCACTATATTAGTTGTACATAGAGAGATGATATTATGATGTATATTGGTGAGTGGAGATGTGATGCAGATGGGGGGAACAAACTACTCAACTGATATAAACTAACAGTTGCACCTGTTGTTGCAAAGACACTCCGATAGGTTTGGTGGTTGGATGTGAATCGTTGCAATTTTGCCACAGGGCAGAAGGATGCTGAAAAATGCTTTGGAGCCTGCGTTTGCACTTGGCAATTGCATTTGCTTGAAAGTTTCCAGCATTTCCAAGGCCTTTTCAACAAATCCATTTTCTGCATATCTTGCCATCATCACAGTCCATGAGACCACGTTCAAACATTTTATTGAACAGTTTGCATGCCTTGTGAATGCTTCCACATTTTGCACAAAACTCTTTGAGGCATTCTGTCAAACAATTCACCTATCTTGTGTATGCAACAATGTATGAAAATTGAGAACAAAACATATTGACCTTCACTTAATTTTGACACGGCACTATTCTTTGCAAGAAAGACAAGCATGTGTAAGTGCATAGCATGACTATTATTTGCATCATATCCTTGTAAGACCATTACCATTTAAGACAACCACAAAGTAACTTCAAAATGATTGGATCACTCTATTAGTTGTACATAGAGAGATGATATTATGATGTATATTGGTGAATGGAGATGTAATGCAGGGGGGGAACAAACTACTCACTGATACCAATTAGGTTCATGATCAGACACCAAACCTTGTTCATTCTTACCCAATTTACCATGCAACTTTAGAAAACTGGCTTCACTAGTTCAAAATGTATATTCTTCTCATTCTTCAGGATCATTGTTACAAATGCAGAGAGGACAGCATAACCTCTAGGCCAACATAAGCACTCAAGTTAGAAACTTAAATGTCACACATGCACTTTCATTCCAAGTTCGCAATGCTAATTTCTTGAAAACAGAGATCACTTGTATTTTGTACTAGATGTTCTACCTGTGCCACTCCTTTCATCATCAATACTCACCTCTTGTCTCTCTTTCTTCTTCCCCTGCATTCACCTGCAACCAATCCCAAGTTAATGTGCAATTATCATTTTTTTCTTAGACTGTCTTGGGTCTGCACACCTTCTTAAACCCCTGCAAGTCCTCACGCAATTCATTAAAAACCAATATGAGAAAGCAAGAATCACTTATTTGATGAAGTCTTCTTCAACCTTCATGAAGCTCTTGTAGCCTTGCAATCACATAACCCTAATTGTTCGGAATCACTGGTGATGACTCAGAAGAAACCAAACACATATTTTGGTACCCTTTATGGCATTCTTGCTCTCTACTAAAAATTACGTTTTAATACCAAGCACAACCCTGTCAACTTCACTGTCCTTTTTCTCAATTAGGTCTCTTAGACTTGTTTTTCAAGTGTAAAAACTCAAATACAGACTTCCTCCATGAACTATTTAGCTTTTTGAGTACCCATTTGGCTTAACTAACTGCCAATAAAAACTCTTAGATGGTTCCTTTAGAGAATTTGCACAGTTCTTTGTTTAGGCTTCTAACTAGGTTTGCTTAGGCCAAAACCGGGTTTAGCAAAACTGTCAGCTGGTACAATGTCCGTACATCTTCTTTTAAGACCAAATCATGAAAATAGGTTTAAGCACTCCTCATACTCCTTGTCCACAAAGTTTGAGCATTTTCTATTGGTTACAAAGTTAGTTATGAGCAAAACTTGACCAAACCCAAGTCTAGGGCTTTTACCAGGCCCAAATGAGAGAGCAATTCATAACTTGCATGAACAAGAGTTTCAGGACCTCAAATTAACTTCATAGGCTCTGTGCCAACCTTCCTCACATTTCTTCTTCAGACTGTAACCTTTCATAATGTTTGGATCATTCAATACAATAAGGTCTGCATGCAAATGTACTCACAATCTCTGTTTTTCTGTGATAGTCTTCAAATTAAAACCTAGGCTTGGTCTCTAAGCCCTTATCAGTGGTTTCTTCACTCATTGTAGACTCAGACCACCTTCCTCAAGTGTCACTAAATGCCTTTCAAGCACGCTTTACTCAATAATGGAATTTCATACCTTCTAAATCCTGTTTTGCCAAGTATAGACCATGTTCTCAAATTTGCAGGGTTTATACTTCTCCCTCCCACGATAGTGTTAGTATGAACCTACAGACGCTAAACCCTTTTATATATTCTCCTTGACCTTTATATCAATGTTTTAAAAATCGGAACCGGACTCGGAACCGGTCGAGGGTTGGACCGGACTGGAACCGGAACCGGACCGGTTCAAACTCTATGAACCGGTTTACTAAAAAACACATAAAAATTACATTTTTAAAGAAAGAATATATTTGAAAAATTAGAAACCATGATGCCAACAATTACACACAAAATATGCAAAGTTTGCTCATATATAGTGATAGTTGGAATACTGGCACTCGGCAAATACTCGGTAGACTCCCCAAAAAAACAAAAACTCGCAATATTCGGCCAATACTCGGGAATACTCGGCACTTAAAAAAATACTCAAATTTCTTTAAAAAAAACATAAAATTGCAGCCAAAACCATGTATTTGCAGCGTTTTCTTTCATTGCTATTAATGCTTTCTTTTTGTTGGGACCTTTACGATAGCCTTCAGTCTTGTGTCTGAGGATGCGCAAATTGGAGTTTAAACACAAAAAAGACTCTTAAAATAGCAAAAAAAAACCTATGCATCTGTTGATAACTTGATATGTGAAGTCAACATTTGAATAAGCAGGTCGCGACCAAGTTGGTAGGTGGGACGATTAGTTCGAGCACGGGAGAATACTCGCCGAGTTTTTGGAAAGCTATCCAGTATTTTTAATTACTAATCTGTCTACAAGCAATCAAGCTCATGAGTTCTTCAGAAGATTGCAAGAAGTTGCTTGGTCCAAAAGGTGCAAAATAGATTTTATTAAAATAAGAAAAATATTGCCATCAATGCATAGAGCTCGAGAAAAGATGCACTTTTAGAGAAAACGACACCTGAAACGGAGCCACAGAATGGAAAGTTTAGGCACATGCAAGTGTTTGTTACTACATCTTCCCAGACGCTTTCCAAAAATGGCAAATTCTATTCTCTTGTGTTTTTTTCACCAAAAATCCAAAAAAGGAAAGAAATGCCAAAAAAGGAAAGAAATGCTGACTCGGCCGGTTCAGGATGAAACCGGACCGGTTTGACCGGTTTTAGCCCAAACCAGCCGGTTCCGTATGGAACCGGTCAACCAGTCCGGTTTACTAAACGGTTCGTGCTTTAAAATGTCAAACCGGTCAAACCGGCCGGTTCCGGTTCCGGTTTGACCGGTTTTTAAAACACTGCTTTATATATATGTATTCACAAGATGATAATTCTCAAAAGTTCCTTATTCTTCAGCCTTCCAATCAAAACGAGCAATCAGTTAATTGTCTTAGTTCACTTACCTCGTTATGCATGCATGGTAATGGTCTTCTTTAGGGTCTTAATAACTTCTTAGCGTGCTCCACCTACTATGAATACCCTGGTAGCTTATCAATAACCTGTACAGGCAGACCAACTCATACGAAGTACAAGATTTACCCTGGTCACCAAGGAAACTTCCATCATTATTATTATAGCCTCATTAAACAAGGATCAACCCTGTCACCCTATAGTGAATTACCATCAAAATACCATTGCAAAGCATACATAACTAAACAAACTCAATAACTCATATTATCCATCAATTTCTGATATTATATGAGAGGCTCCTAATATCTGGGATCATAGCTCTTTCCAAGGAAAGTGACGATTTTTTTGGAGATATTGCAGAAATTTTTCAGAAAAAACGGTAACCTTGCAGAAAGTCAATCTCCTCGCTCAAGTATCCAATTCAACCTATTTTTTCGTGGATAGAAAGAGGATTTTGAGAGCCTTCAGAAAAATGGTCACACTAAGGATTCTAAGCAATATCAAGGGAGATATGGCAATTTAAAGTTGACTCTGCAAACCTGATTTTTAACAAAAAAACAAGCGCAACCCTTGAAAAAATGTTTTGTGTAAATGAGCAAATCAGGTGCCGTTTTGTGTAAATGAAAGGAAAAAATCATATCTATTTTTCTACATGATTTTATTTTCAAATCTGTGGTAGAAAAATGTCCCAATAAAACTTTGAAACCCTAGTTTTCATGGCAGTTGATCAATTTGCTATAGATCAATTACATAAGTCGAACAAGGAACTTGGGGACATTAAGGGTACTTTGCATAAGGTAAAAGATGCTCTTGATATGGTTACTCTACATTTACATATGGAAAAAGAAAATAGATGCATAGATGATTTGGAGGACAACTCCAGAGAATGGTATGAGGAAATCTCTCTTCATTTAAATATGGAAAAGAAATAAATGCATTGATCGATTTGGAGGATAATTGTTGACAGTGGTATGAGGATTTATTTCACTTGGATGAAAGTGATTTAGTTGGTCTTCTCATGAAAGACTCTCATATACATGATGCGAAAAAATCTTTTCTTCTTACCTTGGATGATGCAAAGTTATCAAAAGAGGTTCTTCCAATTGTTGTCATTGATTTTCCACAAGTGTTCTTCTCTTCAATGGACAGTTTGGATCACATGCTTACAATTGATATTATTCTATGGGTTGATCCATGCATAGATCCATATGCTTCCCTTGAGTATCCACCAAATATTATCATTATGTTCATCACAATGTTGTTGTACATGATAATATCCAAGTGAAGGAAGAAGAAGTGGGTGCATAGACAGGCCTCTATTTGGTCCTCAAGCTTTGAGGAATACATGTTTTCCAGGCAAAAGAAGAAGAAGCGGGCCTCCATTTGGTTCTCAAGTTTTAAGGATAACATCTTTTAATTTAAATGTAACTAAGCGAAAAACTTTTTAAAAAATTGTTCATCTCATGTTTCAAGGGCAAAACATGCTAAGGGGGTGGAATGTAATGTCCCTAGAGAAATGATATCATGATGTATATTGGTGGGTAGAGATGCCAACATGTTGGCACCATCCTCTTAGTGGGTATATTATATGTAGTCATATGGTAGCTTGTGGTATCTATTATATTGGGCAATGAATTGGCCTACATTGGGATTAATGATATACTCATCTATTATTGTAATAGGGTCTATATAAGGGGAGGAATATCATTGTGTGAGACATTGTGAAGGAGAAATAATGTGATGGCGTGTATGCTCTGATAAGGATGTTGCCCCCTCAAAGAGGCCTGCAAGAGTGGAGTGATTCCTTGCCCATAAGAAACATAGTATGATGCTTCCCTACCTTAAGGGTATTTCTAAATATAATTCATATTAGAGCATTTGGCCTGCACATCTCTTGTGTTGTGCAGTCTACAATTTTCTACATCTTTTTTGGTGTATTTATAATATTATTGTGTGAGGTTCATATCATAGTTATTACCAAAAGAGGTTAACCATATCAATATAATGTCTACCAAAATACCTTAAGTTTAAAGACATAACCGCATTGAGAGTGCTGAACAAAACTGTATAGGCATAGTGGAGGCGACCTCTGGATTAGGATAAAGGAGCAATCTCCAAAGGACTCCTAATAATTTGTTATAGCAGTACCTAGAGTTTGAAAACATAAATACCTTAAGTTCCAAGACTGCTGAACGAAACTGTATTGACACAGTGGAGACGACCTCTAGATTAAGATAGAGGAGCAATCTCCAAAGGACTCCTAGTAATTTGTAAATATATGCACCAAACCAATATTACTGAGGATCATATAGTATGCACAGCAAGATGTATCTTGAAGCTATAGCTAACAGTCGTAAACAACAAACTTTTCAGCCAATCTACTGGCAATAAGCATGCATTCACCATCCCCACAAACAGCAGCCCAGATAATGATGCAGCTGGTAATTGTGGTGGCTCTAAAGAGCATGTTTCTTACTTCTGTCAAGAGATTCATCTCAGGCTATCTCCTCCAGTGGAGCCTTAGCATGTAACTAGACATACTAAGATTCTGGAATCGAAAGTGCATTCTCTGGATATTTGGGTCCATCGTGCCATTTCTGACCTGCAAAAAATGAGTTTCACAGATTAACAAGAAATGTGGCCTAGTTTCACCAGTCCTACTATTCACTAATATTCTTGTCTTCATATATGTTTGGATCCAGCATGCAGTTGGGATTTGATTCGTATTTGGTATGTATTATCTATGTTTTTGGCACTTAAAAGTCTTCAGGTGCTTTGTCAGGTTATACCATTGGCCATAACTTTGACTGGGCTCTTATCTAATTGACACAATTGTAACAGGGGACAGGAGATATGGGTCTCTCCATAATTTTTGGGCTTGGTTTCAATCCCCTGACCGAAAGATCATTATGTCATGAAATTTGCATGTTGATAATTAATTTATACGGTTTTTTGCTTATCAAAAGGAAAAGGAAAAGACAGAGGGCCTCATCCCAGAAATTGGCATTATATTATATCACTCACTGTCTATGTAGCCATCTAAGGAATAAGAATCTTCATTGGTTTCGACTCTTGCAGCAAACTAAAACTAGCCTCAAATCCTAGATTTACAAGGGCAGTGATCACAAAGCTTGTTTCCTTGTAATCATCTGCTGCTTCAGAATTTTTTAATATACTTGGCTTAGTTTCTGTCCAGTTAACCAGTTTAAATTTTAATCCTAGCCCTAATCATTTCACAACTATTATCTCCCAAACTTATGGAAAATTTGAATGTTTATTCAAGTTCTTTCATGTCGAAATGTAAACTATAGTAACGGTACCTGTAAATAAATGTCAAATGGGATTAACTTATCATTATCAAGGCTTTCATAATGGAACCCTCAGTTCAAATCTCCAGGGGCTATGCTAAGTATTAAAATTCAACAATTCTGAGCGTGATATAACCCAATGGACAATGTCAACTACAAGCTCCAGGTGGCTGTAACAGAAGAGACAACCTTCAATCCTGGCATCCAAGCCGAAGGTTACCCCAGGGAAAATTACCCAATCAAAAACTAAACAACAATTTAAGAAGTGCCAGCTGATAATACCGAGATCTTACATTTTGATTTTAAGATTTCGGTTGGTGAAGCTCAAGGCTCAAACACTAGCATATGGTTTAGAGCACACAAGTTTAAAGCTCAACTGCAGAAAAAATTGTCTGCAGGCAATATGCACCAGTGACTAAAGGCCAGGCGATCTTGGTGACCCTGGTATTACACCTAATCACAGAAGAACTTACCCCAGCTCTAAAATGGAAAAAGCAAAGCAGACTTGCACAACAAATGTGTTTTCTCTACATAATTTGATGAAATGAAATAGTTTAAATTACATCCCAAGACCTAATGGTCTATGAGATCACAAATTGCTATAACTGCCTCCAGCACGTGAAGATGCTGAAATTGAGGATTAAGTGCACATAAAGATAAAAATACACTCGACCAGTACTGAATTACTAAATTTGTCCCTCTTATGCATGTGTACATGATGATAAATGGAAGAAAAAATTAAAAAACCTCGTGGCCTTTCCTAAGGAGCCCCTGTGTGCTTGGTCACGCCCTAAAACACAAACTTTACATTCACTTGGATAACCTAAACTTAAATTTCCGCTATAAGTCTCCCTATTTTGAGATATTTCGCTATTTCCACTGTTGCGAAAAACAAATTGGACATAAAAAACTGAAAAAACGATAGAAAGACGCAATTTGATCATAAACCCCGATGAGGTCAAGGAGATAGAAATGCGCAAGTGGAATCCAGTAAAACAAAAACCTGAAAAATAAAGACATACCTTATCAGGAAGGCATTCGATAATGAGCTCGTTACCAATCTTGGCCAAGCAAGTGATGGCTCTGTTGAGGGTTTTAATGGCGTTCCCGCTCGTTACACACTCCATTGCAGATATTTACAAATTAAGCTCGAAAGAGAATGAAAATACGTTTCATTTTCTCTTCATTTCCCGCCGCGTGAAGATTACACTCTCACCGAGCTTCAAATTTGGCAAATGTATATAGATTTCATTGGCCTTTACCTTCTACCAGTCTCAATTTCAGCGACTTCTATTTTGATTGAGGGGGGAACATCATTTCCCTAGGGATTAATTTTGAGATCCTTTTTCACTCAGCTTAGTAAGGATTGACGTGTATCCATTCCATTAAATTGGCTTAGGATGTATGTTTATTACGAGGAGAGAATAAACAAGCAAATATAAATGGCATTGTCTAGGATTTTGGGTTATATTTCCGATCTAACTAAACCTTTCAATTAATGTGGGATTTTGCTTTTACGTGGATATGAGGATTTTAGAGGCATGAAACCAATTCCAAGATATTTAGATTAAGTATAATTAGCTTAAAATATCAAGTGTGTTATCATATACTAAAAATGTCAAAATTTCTAAGTCATAAGCCTAAAATTGGATTAGTGAAAGTTACATTACCTCTTTGTAAACATTTTATTTTTAGGGATTTAGTCATTTTTTTAATTCTGAGGACATTTTTTGGGGGTAAATCGGCTTTTAATGGAATAAAAAGGAACAGTTCTTGGGTTCCTATTTTTCCCCAACTAGGTGTTTCTTCTTATTTTAGGCAATGTATTGGTTAAGTCGATTCAGAATGGAACAGGAGGAACAGTTCCACTATTCCCCCTGTTCCTCGCCTCCCCGTGTGTTGTCGATTAAAAGTAGACCAACAACTAATCGACCCTTTTGCCTAGAGCAAAAGGTCAAGATGGAATCAGACCAATTTAATCGTAGTTGTACTTAAACATGGGTAGTTTAATATAGGTTAAACATGAGTCGACCTAAGCTCTAGGAAGCTTCTATTTTTTAGCAACAAAAGAGGATATACATAATAAACAAAAGAACAAAGAGACACACAAGAAAATACAACAAGACCACATAATATTAAATCAGATTGATGATGAGATCTTTCATGAACCTTGTTCACATTTGTATAAATGATGATCACTTATTAACCAAACTGATTTCTCACATGAAAAAGCTATTATCAACCTTTATCCGACAAAGTGAAGCCTATTGATTAGGCAACCTATTAAAAAAGTGAAATTTATAAGTGATATATTGATCATCTCTTATTTGCCATTACTTATCAAATGATGTAATGATCTTGAAGATGAAAACACAACAGCAAACTAAAGAAAAGAACACAATCATTATTCACATATAAAACATATTTACACAAGTGATAAGACTAAATTGAAAATAAACATGATGAAGAGAAATAGATTTTACATTTATGAAAGTGTACAATGATTGCTAAAACAATGACTTAACAAGAGTCGTGATTCAAATCAAAGTCAATGTGGCTACTGTAGACACCAAATTTGGGTCACAGTCCCCTTGGTCCCCTTTAATTAAGTAACATGACGTATTCACCTAGCCATGACCCCTTACCCTGTATTCATATTAATTTAATTACTTACAATTGAATTAATGTGCAACCTCACATTATTGATTAATTTAATTATTTTAATTAAGTTAATTTAACCTTCACACATCCACACCATCGAGACACCTCGCCCTGGACCCATTCCAGGGGCATTTAACTCATAATGACCAAGTCATCACTCCCAGTACTGAGTCACCATATGACCTAGCTAACTAAGACTTCTTCCTAAAACTAATTGGACTTATTCTATGATCTTCCTACCTTTTCTAATGTGAACTCCACTTACCTAAGTGGACCCAACTTGGAAAGCACGCCAAATATAGGAAGATCTAACTATTTTTGGTAAAAAGGACTATTTCACCTTAATGGACGTCAGTTTACCCTTGGCCGGTGCCGGTCAACTAACGCCAACGGTTCCTTTATATACAATTTTACAACTCTTTACACTGGCTGGTCATTCAGTTATTGGAGTTTTATTGCTATCAACCTCAAATCTTCAAGCCTTACTCCATCCAAATGATAAACATTCACAACCACAGTGTAAGAAAAGTAATTGGTTCTCCTTCTAGAGAATTGGGATACTCACAAGAGCACACAGGTTGTACTGTTGCAGAACTGGACTCAAGCACCTCTTCTCCGATCAACCATCAATCATATCCACTCACAGGAACTACAAAACACCAAGTACTGTGATTTTAATCATTTGTGTTTATTCCATTGTAGATCTCTTACTTATTTCAATATTTTATTTCTTTTGTTACCCATATATCACCTTCTTCCCACCAACCCACTATTCAATCGCCCCAAGCCTTTTCACCCTTCTTAACCTCCTTCTTAGTATTTCCTAAGTCTTCTCAACCATATTACGACCCAAACCACACTACCCTCACTCTCTGTGCAATCACAGAGAGCCTCAAAAACCTATTTTTAGTAGTTTGTCACCCATTGCCCCTACCGACGTCGGTTCCTTAACCATCATTGGTTTCAACCCCATACCGATATCGGTCACTCGACCGATACTAGTCTCTGTGTTATTTTATATTCTCATACCAGCAAGCTTCCCACTCAACCAAAACCAACCCAAATCTCAACCAATCAACCCCATACCCTTACTAGACCTCTGACAAGCATGCCTAACCTGAACAAACCCTAGTTCTAATTAGATTTAGTGTTGCATTTCATATTTAGCATTCAATCTAGTGTATTATGTGTATGAGAAGCCTAAATCATTACATCACAATAGGACCTATTTATTTCATTTTCTTATTCACCTTAACTTGTTATTAAACAGTGGATTAACAACCTCTCTAGGAAGCACCACGCTTCCTGGATCTAGCATACGATGCAGTCCATTGTCATATGTTATTTAATACTCTTTTGTGGTCTTGCTTTGCATCTACAGGTAGTCCTTCCTGGACAAAAAGGAGTTCTCTACGATCATCTTGGACAATGTCAAAAGCACACGCATTCTACCTTCTACCTTTGTTTCACAGATATTCCTTCTTAACGATTTACCCTCTATCTGTTTCGTCCTAGAAAGCTTAAACTTATTGGTGAAACAACTACAAATTTGCATTCATCTTGAGATCGAAATGAAGATGTCATTCAAGGCCTACTCTTGATATGATAGATAAAAATATATAATCAGTTAGATGAGATGCAAAATAATAAATCAGATAATCAGAAAAATGATATTAAAACTGGATATACTTGTTGCATGTGTGTTTAGTGTCTCTTGGTTTGGTCGTATCCTTCTTTTTTTGAGCTATCTCTTTGCTTGGTTTTGCATTTCCCTTTTCCTTGTTCGAACTGTGTTGGTTTCATGTGCTTTTTTTGCTTTCAAATCTTGATGGTCGAGCCCTGTGTTTCCTTTTATTGAATTTCGTGCTTGGGTTGCTTAGTTATGCTCTTGTTGCTCGGGGTTTGCATTGTCATTTAATTACATTATTTTGCTTCTCTCACGAACTCATTGTGTGAGTCACGTTTTTACTTTGAGTGTCGCAGTGTGTTGTTTTTTGTGCCTTCCTGAGCTAATCCATGTTTTGATTGTGTTTTAGCTCCTTACCTTTTGACTGGTCATTGTTCCTAGCTTGGTCAAAGGTATTTTGTTGTTGCCTTTGTTTTTTAGTTGGCCCTTTCTTTGAGTCGATCTGATTTAACCATGAGTCAATTTTATTACTTTACAAATCTAGCTTCATTCACAACCTAGGGGCTAAGTCGTTTACACTTTTGTTTGCCTTGAACTTTGTGCTTGGACTACATTTTTCTTTTGCATTGAAGCCTAGATCTTCCTACATCTCTCTGTTCTATTTCCTCGTCTCTTTTCCCTTGTTTTGGGCTCGTTGCCACTTAATGTGTGTTGGGCTCTCTTCAGGTGACTTTGTCTCACCAATCACTTCTTCCTATTATGATTATTGAGTCCTCCTTAGGACTTGCCCCTCTACCTTGACTTCCCTACCAAACTCATCTCCTTTCCCTCTTTTTGACCAAATCTTCCGCTTAATTAAAATCTTACCCATTTTCTTTAAAACATTTTTTTTAAATCAGTGGTTTATATTATTAAGTGGGAGTTTCTTGGTATAGTATTGTAGTCTTTCAAATTAAGGGTTCGGTTTTAAGATTGTATGTGGAGGGATTTACAATTAGAAAAAGAAAAAAAATTGTTAGATCTTAGCTTAGTAATTAGGATCTAATATATATTTTAAAAGTGGTTTTAATTAATCATTTATTAGGGCTTTTGATATATAGTTAGGGATATGAGGAAGGATGTTTCTCACTTATAAAAAGAAGGTCCCAAGGGAAAAAAGGCTCTTGACAACTCTCTTCCTCTTGAGGCCTAAGTGGAGGGAATTTCTAAGAAGATGGCTTCTTTGGAGAAGTCTATTGGGCACATTGTAAATAAGCAAATTGATCATTTGACCATGCATATGGCCTGCTTGGATTTCATTAAAATTCAAATTAAACAAGTGTGTAACCTCAGACCCCTCACCAACCAATATTCATCCGAAAATGAATATGAAAAGGTGGAAAAAATAAGAAACTTGTTCTTAACTTTTTTTACTTCCACCATTAATGATGAACTTTGTATACCCCTCACCAACCACTCACCAACCACTACTCTCAATCTCTTTAATGCTCTGGAGGAGGTAAGAAAATGTTATAACAAGGTGCTCAAGTGAAGGTGTTCGAGGATTTTCCTTTGTTTTTTGTTTTTGTTGGTTTCATGAAGTTTCAAGGCTGCAGTGTTGTTGTTCTCTTACTCCCTTCTAGTAGGATACTCCATGTTTTTGTTCTTAACTTTTTTTATTGGCTTCTAGGCCATTTTGTTCTGAGTGTGGTCCCCACTAGTCAAAAAACCACTGATGTAACTTTGTATATCTGGTTTGTGAACCTTCTTTTTGTTGGGGTATGGTCCCTCCCAAAAAACCATTTACCAATAATAAAAATATATATAGTTAGTTTTAATTTAAAATTGTTAGATCTAATTATATATTTTAAAAGGCAATTAATTAAATTTAATTAATTTTCAAGAGCTTCTTTTTTTAAAATTGATGTATCTAGTTTAATTAAATTAGCTCTTTTATTTGATTAGTAAAATTGTCATTTTTTAACGTTAAAAGCCCTTTTTTCTCCTCTTATTCCTCGTTAGACTAGCTGTGTTTTCTTTTAAATTCATATTTTTATCGTTATTGGTGATTTTTTTCTACTAATCCATTGCTAGAGTGTGCAACGCCCATCTAGCATTTTTTTGTCTTCCGGGAGCTCTTTCAGCATCTTAAAGGTCCCCGAGACTCATCTTGAGCCTGTTTTATACATTTTAATAGCCCTTATTATTTCCTGTGGACTAGTGAGCTTGTCCGCCATAGTCTTGCAGCAAGGGGGTTTCTACTGCGACGTGACACACTTTTTATCACAACAAGACTTGATTTCACCCCTTCTATTATTTTTTAGCTTGTTGTGATTGTTTATGATGTTGATTTGATGCGATCAACAAAACTTGATTGTGGTGTCTTCTCTTGAGTGCTATTACGCTGATTACAAGGTGAGTGACCAACTATTTCATGATGCACATTTGCACCATATTGTATCCAACGCACCAAACTATAAAGTATCGAAAGCATGGGGGTTTATAATATCCTAAAAACTTACAATA
Organism: Taxus chinensis; assembly: GCA_019776745.2. Classification (NCBI taxonomy): domain Eukaryota; kingdom Viridiplantae; phylum Streptophyta; class Pinopsida; order Cupressales; family Taxaceae; genus Taxus; species Taxus chinensis. Next base: position 285,461,506 of record CM034146.1, read on the forward strand.
GGATACTTCTTCTTTTCACAAGTGGTTAGATGGGTTTCCCACCAAACGAGAGCATGTATTTACATTTTGAGACATAAAAAGGTAATCCTTTGTGCCTCAATGACATTTTGCACACTAAAATAACCTCCAATTTCTTTAACCATTTATCTAGCAATTCTACATCTACTTTTCCTTCAAAGCTTTTAATCTCAACCTTAGTTTCAACTTTAAAAGGAGCATGATCAAATTTTACCTTCTCTCTTTCAATGGAGTTTCCTCTTCACGCTCTTCCACATCTTCTTCCTCATCGTGGCTCTTTCCTTATGGGATCTTGCTTAGCCATTGTTGTCCTTTGTTGATTTAAGATTTCTCATTGGTGTTGAAACACCCTTTCCACAGTGATTTACAGCATCTCAATTCTACAAACCAAGTTCTCTTCTTCCATTTGATATTTAATCCTTTGTTTCCACCTTTTCATAGATATCTTTGGATCACAAGGTATTACTTCTTTGCCTTTAGAAATTTTCACTACCATACAAATCACACAAGAATGAATACCACATTCCTTAGATAATATTGGCATATCTAATACCAAAATGATCTGTAAACTTCTACTTTGGACACTTACAAAACCACACATTGTTGTTCCTACTTCCAATTTACTTGAAAATGATAGTTTTGCAAGTTAGTGAATGAATTCTATTACTTATAAATTTATTTGCAGAAAATAATAATGAACAATTCAAACACACACACAATATTTTTTTCCTAAACACCCCCAATTTGAGGGAAAACTAGTTGGGAAGGGAAATTTCTCTTTCTTCCTAGTTATATATCAGCTAATTGAAATTAATACAGATTACAAGAAGCTGAAGGAAGAAAACAATGTTAATTTCACCCTTTCTACTTACACGCTTTTCTCATATACCTTGCTTTTACAAATCAATTCTAGCAGCAAAGTCTTCTTGCTCACTTCTCCCATGAATCCATGATCAATTCCACATGCTCTTCTTGTTTTTATAGTTGCTTCCTATGTCCTCCCATGCACTCGAGAACGGGAAGGGGAAAATAACGAAGAGAAATCGTCTAGATGCTTCAAATCCACGACTATTCGTGGATGTATTTTTTGTTTTTATTAATGACATGACCATCAGTATGTGCAAAGGGATGGTTACGTAATCGTCGTTATACACGAAGCGAAGGTTTTGTAACTGAACCTTTCTCTGCTTTTATTGCTTAATTTTCCTTTTGAATCCTGATTTCTATGATGAAGTGGTGTTTTCCTAGATCCCTATAGATCAGGAATGGTGGTCCATAGGTAGATTGTGGTCTAGTTGGTCGAGGGAAAGGTGGTCAGTATTGAGAGGCCGCAAGGAAGGAGACATATGAGATATCAACGATCTTTAATTTTTACCTTTTTTTGACATCATATCATCATCATGATATCTTGACATCACTATGATATCCATCCCATGGGCAACCTAGTTAGGTGATTTATGTCTTATTTTACTGATGATTCTCTATTATGTCCTTTTAGTTTTTCTTCTCCAGGGTTCTTGCAACATGGATTGCACTTGCACGTGGAAGGACAAGAAACACTATTAGGTACGCATTGGTGGGCATATTTCATTTTAGGTATTCCTTAAATAACATTCCTTTATGTATTAACTTTCAGTATCGGTGTTTCAGGTTGTCTTTTTTTGATAACCACCCCATGTTTTTCTATTGTGACATGTGGCTATTAACGGCCGTGGCATATGTATACACATAATTTTTTACTTTTTATCTTTCATACCCGTTACTAACAATTTCCTTTGTGCAGATAAGGGTCATTGATGCATCTATTTCTAGAGTGGGTGCCTTAAGGGGCATATCGGGAATGGGGTTAGAGATAGTATATAGAGAGAGTGTCATTTTTTGGTCTTGGCCTTATTTTTCCTTACACTAGATATCCTTGTCCTCCTAGGTATCATATACATTACATTCAAAACTTCATGCTTGCATCTCACCACTTTACACCTTGTTCATCCAAATCCATTATTTATGACATGTTATCTTTACTTTTCATGACATATTGCCTCTTTTTGTCACCTATGGCCAACACCATCACCCGTGAGCAATAATATCAGTGTTGTATTTTCCCATGGATGACACCATCACACGTGGGTGATGGTGTCCTATATATACTTATCACACATTTGACCTTTCATAAGAAAATCAAGCTAGATCATTTGAATTATCATTTGCTCTACTCTTTTGATGATGATTTCTGATGATATTTGGGTATTTGGATGTTTGTTGTATGTATGATTTACTTATCATTTTACTTAATTTTGTTTGTATGTATGTAATGATACCATGGTACTTAAGAATGATGATAATGAGATTAGATAGATAAATTCGACGAGAAGGGGATCTGTAAGATAGTCCAACCCACTCAATGTGAAGAAGCCAAGAGGTGGAACAAGGCCGAGACATCCAACGGTGGGATGTCAGGGCACGATGGGGCACATAAATACAAGTAAGGACATAGGCATAAACAATGATGTAAATAATACCATGGTGATCCAATACAACAAATTGGGGCAAAATAGAACCAATATATACAAATTTGGGACCAAGGTAATCCAACGGTAGGAGAAACCAAGGCGTGCATGACAATAAATCCAAATGGAGCGAATAACCCAAACAAGGATGTAATGAGATATTTGAGGTAGTGTGATAAATGCAATGGGGGGATTGAGAGACCAAAAAAAGGCAAGAGGTGTTTGTGTAAAACCCAAGTGGGGGCCGAGAGCCCAAATGAATGCGAGGGATTGGGCCAAAGAAGGAAAATAAGATAGAATCTATAAAGAGTAACTGTCCTAAAAACAAAAGATGGATGATCATCCCAAAGGGCAGATAACAATGGTGAAACGTGAAAAAAACGTAAGGTAGATGCTATAAGATAATTAGATAAATCCAAGCATGACTGTGAGCCTAAGAAAGGATGTGCATAATACTGTGACAATTTAATAGGAAATACCAAGGTGTACAAAGCCAACATGTTGATAATGTTGTCAAAGAGGTTTGATGAAGTATGAATCAAAAATGTTTCTCAATATCTTGCACAAGATATTGAGGATCTAAGGTTGGAATTCTAGAGGATATTCTAGTTCTACATAAGCTATGACATGTTTTACATCATTAATTACAACCGTATTTTCGGGAGGGTAATCCATGTCAACTACATTAGTCATATCATTCTCTTGCTTCTTAGAACTTTCAACGACATCGTGATTAGGCATATGATTAGAGAATATTTTAAGCTTTTCATTAGTCTGGTTAATAGCCTCATGATGATATTTTTGTTAAGCTACATCATGAGCTTCAAGATTGCCTCGTTCAAACGCTTGTGAGTGATGGAATCATAGTCAAAGTTGGCTCTTAAGAATAATCCCACGACAATCCTTTGAAGTGCAGAACTTTTCTCATGTGAGTGACCCAATTAGCGCGCCACCAAAAAAACTTACTCTCATCACGTCAATGTGATGTAGTAAGATTATCCATTTTGTCATTCATTCATTCAATGAAGAGAGTTCAATTATCAACTTATTCAAAGCTCTGCCAAAGAAGGATCATTCCAAGCCCTACAAGGCTCAATTCTTGCTATAACTGATAAAATATCCTTAAATGGTTTGCCAAGCCCATACCCTACCTTTCATGTGTTACACCCTTAATTATATATCTTACATGGGATGTATATAGCCAACTTGTGGCTATCATAACTTCTTATCATGATGTATCTCTTTCATATATGATCTATTATCATTGGTTGGTCGGCCTTGTTGATGGCCATATCATAGGAATAGTATAAATAGGGGTTATAGGTAGTGGATGATCATCATGTTGAGTATTTGAGTCTTATTATATGTTTTGGAGGTTGCCCCCTCAAAGTGGCCAAGCTATTATACTTTCATATTTAGAGAATTTATTTGTAATATTGTGTTATTTGGTGTTCTATTACTGGTGATGATCATAATTAATCAAGTAATTTCATTACAAGTGGTATCAGAGCTTGATCTCGGCCAGGACGACATCAAACCCTAATTCTGAAGGTCTGGATATATCTCAAGATTGGTAGTGAATTTTTCTGTAATTTTTTTGTGGTGTGGCGAAATAAGTCAAGTAAGCTTCTCTCCAAATTTCAATAAGTTTTGACTTGTTTTGCAAAAGTTATTACGGTTCTATATTTATTCATAATTTGGCTCCCTAGGGCGTAATTTTTGAAAATTTTCCAAATTTCGTATATTTTCAGAAACCCCTCCAAAAACTAGCTAGGGTTTCTTTTTTATAAATTCCTAGATTCGGCCAAAAAAATTACAAAACCCTAAACCCTAAAATTATGCCCTATTAAGTCTACCCCTAGGCCCAAACCCTTCGTCATGGCTGGTAGATCTACCCAAGGCCAAGGAAAAGGATAAGAAACTCCAGGAATGACCCCAAATAAGGAAGATATTACTTCAGATTCTACTGGTTTGGGAGTATCTAAGGTGGTCATCCAACTTTAGGAAAGGGTAAACAATATGGTGAGTAAGGATGACCTTAATGTTGAGCTTCATCAACTGAAAGGTAGCCTTAGGAGTGAGATTCAGAAGGATTTTCATGCAATGCAGCAGGAGTTGTTGCATGCTATTTCAAATACAACTTCCAATGCCATTCATATGGGTTCCACTATAAATGGTCACACAGATCCAAATCACTCCAATCAGGGAGGATCCTTTAATCATTCAAGTGGATCTTCTCACCAATGGAGGGGCATGATTCCAAAAGTTGAAATGTGTAAATTTGATGGAAAGGATCCACTCAATTGGATTACCCAAATGGAAAATTTCTTTGATCTCCATCAGATCCCAGGAGGACAAAAGGTAACTATGGCATCCTTATACCTAGAACCTGATCAATTTGTTTGGTATCATTGGTTATGTGCTCAAAGGCAGAAGAATGGCCTAAATGTCACCTGGATAGTTTTCACTGAAGAGCTTCAATTACACTATATTTCTAGTGTTTCTGAGAATTACTTCATCCAATTAGCAAAGTTATACCAAACTGATTCAATTAAGGAGTATGTCCATCAATTCCAAACTTTGTCCTTGCGTGTGGAGGATATTACAGAAGAGTATTTGAATGACCTATTTCTGGGGGGTCTTAAGGACCACATTGAGCATGAGGTACACATGTTTAACCCACTCAAGGTTGTTGATTCTATTATCATGGCACGTCGAGTAGAGGAAAAATTTCTTTCCAGTAGAAGGCAGTCCTTTTCTAGCATAAAAGATCATAACACCTTGTCTCCTTCTTACCCTCGGCCAATTCGGTTGACACCTCAAAAATTGAAGAAAAAAGAGCCAAAGGGTTATGCTTTAACTGTGATAGAAAATATGGACCAAATCATAAATGTTCTGACAAAAAAATTGTTCTACATTGAAGGATCTGGTGATGAGGAAGAATATGAGGCAACATCATTAGAGGAAGTGGAAAAATTAGAGGAAGAATCTAGAGATCCTCAGCCCACTATTTCATGTCATGCTCTATCAGGTATTAGTACTACACAAACCCTTCAAGTTGTGGGTTATCTTAAGAATCAGAAGGTAATAGTCTTGATTGATTCGGGGAGCACACATAATTTCATCAATCATAAGTTGGCAACAAGACTAAATTGTTTCATCTACCCAGCACCTGAATTTCAAGTAATGATTACAGATGGTGGCACAGTCCAATGTTCAGGTAAATGCCATAAAGTCAAAATCATGATGTGTGATTACACATTGGAATCTATGATGTTTGTTATTCCCATGGGCGGAGATGATATTGTCTTAGGTGTTCAATGGCTCACTACTTTGGGCACCATAGGGATAAATTTCCAGGAATTGTTCATGCGCTTTCATTCTGAGGGTAAAAAATTTGAACTTCGAGGTCTACAAGCTAAAGATCCTCTGGTGGTGAGTTCTCACCAAATGCAGAAGATTCTTAAAAAGGGGTCTGAAGGTTTTGTAGCACAATTATTCTCTATAGAATTCCAACCACAAATGAAGGTATTGCATCTCGATCTTCAAAAGGTTATTAATCAACATATAGTTGTCTTCAAGGAACCAAGAGGATTGCCACCTGAAAGAGAGTATGATCATGTTATTCAGTTGATTCCAGGAATCCAACCCCCCAACATCAGGCCTTATAGATATCCATATGTGCAAAAGAGTGAGATCGAGAAGATGGTGGAGGAAATGTTGGAAATGGGTATTATTCGTCACAGTTAGAGTGCCTATTCTGCTCCTCTGGTGATGGTACGTCACAAGGATGGAAGATGGCGCATGTGTCTAGATTACAGAGAGCTTAACAAGTTCACTATCAAAGATAAGTTTCCTATTCCCTTCATTGATGATTTATTAGATGAGTTGCATGGTGTCATTTATTTTACAAAACTAGATCTATGTTCTGGGTATCACCAAATTAGAGTCAAGTAAGAAGATATTCATAAGACAACTTTTAGAACTCATCAAGGCCATTATGAATTCCTAGTGATGCCATTTGGTCTTACCAATACTCCCTCCACATTCCAAAGCTTGATGAATTCAGTATTTAGACCATTCCTAAGAAATTTTGTCTTAGTATTTTTCGATGATATACTCATCTACAACAAATCATGGGAGAAACACTTACATCACGTCAATACTGTCTTAGAAGTCTTAGAGAAACATCAACTTTATGCCAATCCTTCGAAGTGTTCTTTTGGGGTACAGGAAGTGGAATACTTGGGCCATATTGTTTCTCATGAAGGTGTTAAGGTGGACCCTCACAAAATCTAGGCCATGGTGGAATGGGAAACCCCAAGAACCCTCAAACAATTATGAGGTTTCTTAGGTCTCACAGGGTATTATCGCATATTTGTCAAAAACTATGGTAGTATAGCAGCACCACTCACAAAATTATTAAATAAGGGCTCCTTTCAATGGAATGAGGAAGCATCTCAGGTATTTGAAAACTTGAAGGTAGCTATGTGCACCACTCCAGTATTAGCAACCCTAGATTTCTCCAAAACTTTCGTAGTTGAGTGCGATGCTTCAGGAAATGGAATCGGAGTAGTACTAATGCAAGAAGGACACCCCATTGCTTTTGAGAGCCGACAGCTAAAAGGAAAGAATTTTCTAAAGCCCACCTATGAAAAGGAAATGATGGCAATACTACATGCAGTCAAACAATGGAGACCATACTTGATGGGTAGACATTTTAAGGTAAAAACTGATCATGATAGTTTGAAATATTTCTTAGAGCAACGTCTATCTTCAGAAGAACAACAAAAATGGGTCACTAAGATGTTGGGATATGACTTTGAGATTGTTTATAAGAAAGGAAAGGAAAATTTGGTCGCTGATGCTCTATCTAGGGGGGATGAGTCCGCCGAAGCATTGTTATGTGCCATATCTATACTAAATGCAGATTGGGTAGATCAAGCACGTGAAGAATGGAAGAAAGATGCAACCACACATACTCTCATTCAAAATCTCTAGGTAGATCCATCCATATCAGCTCAATTTATATGGAAGGGGGATACATTGTGGTATAAAGATCAGTTATATCTATGTAAGAACTCTACACTTAAACACCATGTTCTTTCAGAGCTACATTCTTCTCTAATAGGTGGCCATGCTGGGGTCCTGAAAACATATCATAGAGTTAAGAAAGATTTATTTTGGGAGGGGTTGAAAGGAGATGTTCAAAAATTTGTGGCAGAATGTTTGGTTTGCTAAAAAAATAAGGGTGAGACCATTAAGACACCTGGTCTTCTCCAACCTCTGTCTATTCCTAGTGAGAGATGGGAAGAGGTATCAATGGATTTCATCACAGGATTACCTAAGTTAGAAGGGAAAAGTGTCATCATGGTCATGGTAGACAGACTTACCAAATATGCTCATTTTTGTGCCATGGCTCATCCTTTCACAGCTAGTACAGTTGCCATCTCTTTTATGGATACAGTTCAAAAGATCCATGGCACACCAAAAATTATAGTAAGTGATCGTGATCCAATATTTACAAGTAACTTTTGGACTGATTTGTTCTCTTGTCTAGGTACCCAACTAGTCCAGAGTTCCTCTTATCATCCCCAATCAGATGGGAAAATTGAGGTGGTAAATAAATGTTTAGAGGGATATCTTCGATGTTTTACTTCAGATAAACAAGAACGTTGGGTGCAATGGTTGCCACTGGCAAAATGGTGGTACAATACTTCATTTCATACCTCCTCCAAAATGTCTCCATTTCTGGCACTTTATGGGTACCATCCTCCATCACTCATATCTAGCGTGAAGGTCAAACCAAATGTGAGAGCATGCAAAGATCACATTCAACATCAACATGAGGTACTCTCTAGTCTTAGAGAAAATTTGGCACGGGCACAAAACTGTATGAAGCAATAGGCTGATCAACATAGGAGTGAGTGACACTTTGAAGAGGGAGACTTTGTTTTTGTAAGGTTATAACCATATAAGCAGTTATCCCTAAAACAACAATAAAAGGATAATAAGTTTGCTCCTAAATACTATGGTCCTTACCGAGTTTTGAAGAAAATTGGTAGTGTGGCATATAAGCTAGAGCTCCCTCCAGGAAGTAGAATACATCCAGTCTTCCATGTTTCTTGATTAAAGAAAGTTATTGGGCATCACATTTCCACCCAATCAGTGCTTCCAGAACTGGACGAGGAAGGAAGGATCATTTTGGAACCTGAAGGCATTCTTCAGACACGCACCAAAAGACTGAGGACCAGAGTCATTACCGAGTACCTGATCAAGTGGAAGAATATGAATATTGAGGATGCATCATGGGAAGATGAAGCATTCATGTAGCAACATCTAGGGCTTCCCAACATTGGGGACAATGTTGCTTTGAAGGGGAGGGGCATGTTACACCCTTAATTATATATCTTACATGGGATGGATATAGCCGACTTGTGGCTATCATAACTTCTTATCATGATGTATCTCTTTCATATATGATCTATTATCATTGGTTGGTCCGGCCTTGTTGATGGCCATATCATAGGAATAGTATAAATAGGGGTTATAGGTAGTGGATGATCATCATGTTGAGTATTTGAGTCTTATTATATGTTTTGGAGGTTGCCCCCTCAAAGTGGCCAAGCTATTATACTTTCATATTGAGAGAATTTATCTGCAATATTGTGTTATTTGGTGTTCTATTTCTGGTGATAATCATAATTAATCAAGTAATTTCATTACATCATGTCTCAAACAAACTTAAATTAACTTGTACAAAGGCTCATAGTTCAAGAAATAATCAACTTACTCACATCCTTAAATCTATCCTTCTTGCTCCACTAGTCCTTTTGGTTCAACATGCACTTTTACCTTCTTTGTTTATCCTCTACCTCTTTGAACTTCCAACCTATTCACATGCTCTAAACTAACTTAGTTTCATCATGAAAATGACTCAACTAATACTACTCTACTCTCCTTGCTCCAAAATTGTCTACTAAACCCTTAAGTCATCGTATTCTCCACCAACTATGCACATATAGTTCAAGGGTTACCCATAATGGATAACAAGATTCATTAGTCACCCTTACCAATCCTAAAATTTTCCTAAAATCTTAGGTATCAATTCAATATATATATATCTCCTTCCACCCCTCTACTTCACTTCTTGCACTTAAACCCTCCACTAGGTCTGCTATAACAAACTGTTTGGCATATCTTTGTCTCTATGAAGTTTCAATGCATAATAAATAGGTTTTGGGACACCCATTAAGGAAAACTAGGTGTCTAGGAAGTTTCAAGAATTAACTCTCAATACAAAGAGTACTTGCTTTATAAAGTGACTCATTCAATTAGCCTTAAGACTATATTTTCTCACCCTTGCTTAGATTGTCACAAAAATGAGGAATTTGCACCATTTTTTTCTAAGTTTTCTTTCACAACCTATTTTAATAGGTTCTTATCATTGCATCTTGAAGTTTCCAGGTCAAAGGGAGTTGGTTTGATGCCTCTAAAAACAAACCCTAGCTTAGACTGTAAAAACCCTCACTGAAGAACCCAAGAGAGGGAAATTTGTCATAACTTGTACTAAGGGTGGTTTCAAGATCTCAAATTTATGGTTTCCCAATGAGATTTAGCTAACAAACTTACCAATAGCTCTAGACATGAAGATTGATGCTCATTTCCTGGAACCACTATCTTGAGAAAACGTGATCAGAACAAAGCATTCATTGTAGATATCAATCTTGAGGGTTCAAAGGAAAGGATTAGACTATTCATGACAATATGACTCTGATACATCCTCTCCATGATGCTTTACTCTCTTTCAAGAATCCTACATTTGAGACTCAACTTCAATGCAACCACAATCCAGTTTCACAGTTAGCTCTATAAGGAAATACATGCAAGATTCATAAAGGACTCACCCCTGAGTTCACACTATATCTCTAAGGCCACAAGAGTTGATTTGTTTACACAACTATCAATCCAAATCAATTTAAAATACCTTTCAAAGATTTTATAGTCTTGGGTTTGGTTCTTTTGCAAGGAAAAAAGAGTCAATATTGCCCCAACAAGCTTCCATCACAATACCTTCCCTGAGTTAGTCTCACTGAGTCTCTAAAGCATTCATGTAAATGGTTACTCTCCATACATCAACTAAGAATTATTGAATGTACAACAAGATCTTCATACACACAAATCAAACTTTCCCTTATTCATAATGGAGACTATAAATCAATACACAATTTTGCACACAACCAAAGATATATCTGTATTATACTAAAATCCTCTTACAAAATTTGTTCCTTCAACCTTCCATTCTTCCTCTCCACAAGGAATACCCTCATTCTCTCTCCTTAGAGGGATAACTAACTGATTCCATTCAAATTTTCAACATCCTTTAATGCCTCTATCATTAGGACCTAACTAACTTTTCAACCTCTCTATGCCTATAAATTCACGTGAAGACATTTTAACATCATTTTTGTCATCTCACAATTCATACATATCGTAAAATACTTGTGACCACCTCCTAAGACCTAATTCACCCTTTCCACACTTTGACAAGCCTTTATTGTCATATTTACATGCTCGTAAATTTGAATTTTTAAACAACTTAACTACTTAAGACCCTCTCTCTTATGACTGAATACACCACATTGACCTCATGATCAAGAAGTTTTGCATTTTATTGTCTTCTTGATGATTCTCCTGCATCACAATGAGGAATAGGTCGAGAGGAATCCAAGATCATGGTAAACGACTGAGGAAAATGATGCTTTAACTCTTCCTTATTCAGTGGTTGATGATAATTGGGCTGGTTTTTATTGTTGTTAGATTGTTGGTAAATATTGATAACAATCCTATTAAAAGTAGCAATAAGAGGAAAAGTATCTGAGACTATGTTGTTCGTCACATTCTTGTTTTTAGAGCATTAACGTATTTGGACTTATTTGCTAGCCTGTGTTTTAGGAGGAGCTTTCTTGAATTCCCTCATGAGATAATATTTCCTTTTGGCTTGTTCAAAGGCCTTTTTATGGAAGTGGGAGAAAAATACCTCACCTTATATTGAAGGCAAGGCTCAAGGGCTCGTAAGAAAAGTTGGAAGATGCTATCATTGGGCATGTTATGTTATGCCCATGTAGATAGAGTTTTCTAATGCTTAATGAAAGTTTGTGTTGATTCGTTCTTAGACTACTGATAATTGATAAAAGTGTTTATGTTATTTTCAGGTAGATTGTGATATTGGAATTCGTTTACTAGGATTGTCACTAGGGACTCTAGCTCAACTATAGAATTATGAGGAAGAGTGTGGTACCAATTTAAAGCATCTCCATTAAGTGTTTTTTACAGGTGTTTGGTGGTAGTGTATGAATTGGTTTCGATTCAATCCTTGTAAATATTTCGAAAGGATTTTATATGAAGGGTGGGATCCATCTACCCATCATAAGAGATGGAAGGAGCAATGCCACCAATATCCATACTGGTGATATAAGGTGTTAAATTATCTTGTTGGATTTCTCACAAAAAAAAATTTTGGATGGAGGTTGTGTGATGGGAACCCCTTTAAGCCCATTTGGTAAAGGAGGGGGTGTGGTGCCCTAAGAACATATTAGAGGGAAGTTGACTAGTTGATCCATGTTGGCTTGCGTTTGGAGAAATTGAGATGTAGTATCAGATTGTTGTTGGCTCATTTTGTCAATGAGTTGGAGAATGATGTTAGTAGGGTTAGAATTTGAGGCATTTTCAAATGAGCTACTTCGGTATATTTCCCCTTTTCTTCCCTATGGTCAAGTTGTTCAGAGACAAATTCGAGAAGGTGTTTGTCAAGTATTTATTCTGATTATCCTTTGTATTGAGTAAACTAAGATAAAATTTTCTTAATCTTAGGAGAATGGTCAAAAGTATCATCATTATGGTTTTCTTCTTCATCATCCTCAGGTGGGCCATTGCAGCAGGTAGAAGGATTCTTTCTAGGTGGTCTTCCGATACAACAATCCATATAAAAGGGGATCTCAACTTTAGGATGATAAGTCTTAGGAAAAGTTTTCATAATAGAATCAGAGGACCCCAGGCCCAAATACTCCATGGTGAAGTGATGATATGGTTGAGAAAAGGCCTTAAATTTAATGTTATGCACACAATCGGTTGTACATAAAAGTATACGCAGAGATCAAAGGCATTTGGGAGTAGGTCTAGAAAGATTAAAAATATTGGTTGTGTAAACAAATTTGCATGAGGGCCAAAATAAATTTTGATATGAGAAAAAAAAGATAGAGAAAATCACCTAAGGGCAATGATGTTTGTGCAAATGAGTTTTTAAGGGTTTTTAGGTATTTAAACAAAGTCAAAATTGAAAAATGGGTGATTTTAATGAGTTGTTTTCAATTAGAAGGTTTGTAGGATTCGCGCCAGGTTCACTAGAGATGTATATAAGCCAAGTATGTGTCTCAATATCTTGTGCTCCTAAATCATCTATTACACAAGGGTATCAAGGAAATGAGTAGGAAACACACATGTACTGACATACAAGGGGTAGACTTAAAGGGGATAAAGTGAACGCTAGGGTTGCATATCTAGAGGGTTGTAATCCCTACACTAGGTACACTAGGTCAACCTAAGGTTTCCACGGTCCGCGATCAAGATAGAGAAAGGAACCCTACTGAGAGGTATGGATCAGAAATAAATGAAACAAACATGCATGATATAACTGAAATGAGAGTGATGATAACTAAGGAGTTGATAATGGATAAGAGTATTATGCTAACTAGCACCCAAACATGTATAATACTAAGCTAACATAACAAAATGAGAGAAGGAAATGAATGTATCTATACAAAATGAAAAGAAGTGGTTAGAGCACTTACTTGTACCTATAGGGTGGTCACTGATGCATCTATATCTCCAGAGAAGCATCACATCAAGAGAGAGTCACTATTATGTGGAGAAGGGGAACATTGTTCTTATCCTAAACTCACTATAGGTGAGCTAATAATGCAAGCAACAATCCAAGAAGAAGATTATCCAATCCAATCCAAACAAGATGAAATATGAACCAAGAGCTAGGGGAGCATATACGAAGATGGTGCAAAAGAGCAGAGCAAATGACAGTTCAAATGATCTAGCTTCCTTTTCTTATGATATGTCAAATGTGTGACAAGTATATATAATACGCCATCACCTACAGGCAATGGCATCAACAATGGGAAAATACAACATAGACACCATCACCCACGGGTGATGGCATTGGCCATAGGTGATAAAAAGAGGCAGTATTTCATGAAAAGTAAATATAATGTGTCATAGATCATAGATGTGGATGAACAAGGTGTAAAGTGGTGAGATGTAAACAGAAAGTTGTGAATGTAATGTATATGAGACCTAGGAGCATAAGGCTAATTAGTGCAAGGAAAAATAAGGCCAAGACCAAATAACAAAACTCTCCTTTTGTATTGTTTTTAACCCATAATGGTTATGTGAATAACCATTCCCCATTCCGACAACCCCCTTAATGCACCACTCTAGAAATAAATGCATCAACGGCCCTTATATGCACAAAGGAAATTGTTGATAACATGTATGAAAGATAAAAAATGAAAAATTAGGTTTATATAGAATGGTATGCTCCCAAACGTGAATGCCATAGTGATCTAGGTGATTTCATTGTGAGAGTATTTTAATTTTGAGTCATAACCAAATAATGTTGGTTTAGATGCATAATATGAAAAATATTTTGGTTTATAAGAATCATGTAAGACATATGTCATACATGTCCATGACATAATTCTCATCAGTAAAATGTGAAACATGGTACTTATGTGCATTCCATCATGCCAAATTTAGAGTATAATCAAGAAATGAATCATTACAAATAACAACACTCCTAGAGGCCATCAAATAAGTAAGATAGTATTATGCATATCAATGATACCACTGATGTAATCTATCCAAGACTGTCCAAGTGTAAGTGGAGAGGAACGAGGATCAAGTGCAACCAAAGCTACATGTAAAAGACCCTTGTACCATAAGCTATTAGGAGAAATATGTGGCCTTGATATTTATCACGAGGGTCGAGAAAAGGTAAAATATCAACATTTGTGAGGTCTAAGCGAGTTATTGCCTCATATGTGCATATGTTGCTAGGATATGTTGAGTAGAACTTGTTGGAACTCAAATATACACCCATCTCAGAACATATTGGCTTGGGCTTGAGACAACATGGGACTGTCTCCAAGTTGTGGGACTCAAAATGAGACAGACCTCTAGAGAAGGTCAACTTCCTCTACCTACTCCTAATGTTAAAACTACTCCTAAAAAGGTAACTGCAACTACCTAACACTAACCTAAAATGCCAAGGGACCAGGGAGAGAGGGAAATGCATGAAATTGAAATCCTAAACTAAGGGAGGTGAGAACACCAAGAACATGGTTGGTGAGATTCTTAGTGAGTAAAAATAAGAAGAAAATGAAGTAGGAGAGGGAAAACAAGAAGTGCCATAGTCCAAAAAAACATTCAAATCTTCATTTTTGTGGAACAAAATAGATTTGAGTCTTGTAAGGAGAACAAAGTATGCACAATATATATGCAAATTTAAAAAAAGGCAAGGAATGCAATATAACGCAAGCTAGGGTAGAAAAAGCCACAAAACATGAATTTTATTGCTCAAAAGGATGCATAATCCATTACAAAGTAGAAACAAGGCAAGAATCCTTTGTAGAATGCCCAAATTCGAGGTCTGTGACTCACAAGAGTTCTGGAACAACTTTGACAAATTTCCTTTAATTTTAAAAAAATCCGTCCCAAAAATGAGGGGTTTTTACATATATATAGTGAATTCGCCTCACTTACCATGCATTAATTTCCTGACAGGTGGTTGAGCTACCAATACTACAACCATTAATGCTTAGCTCATAGCTGATGTTCTTGTGTTCAACTAGTTGCATGCATTTCCCCCCCAGATAGTAGAATTTCATTCCCCTTGATGTCAGTCAAGGGCAAGTTTTCTCCTGTTGGCAAGTTACATATTTCTACCTTTTTTTCCTGTTGTCGTCCGGTTGCATATTTCCTTGCTACTGACACCCTATGAAAACACAAACAGAACACTACCCATATTTGATACCGGTCAATAGTGCATATTTTGTTGTCAGCCGGTAGTAAAAAAATGTTACCGACTGGTAGTTTTGATACAAACTATTACCGACACCCCTGGGCGTGATCGGTCTTCTATCATCGTCGTCATGCTACCGACTGGTAGCATTCGTACATGCTATCGGCACCTTCACGCTAGTTCTCTGAGGCCCTGCAAATATTTTCTCCACTTCCATTCTTCACATCATTGCCTACTACCAGCCGATAATAGGAAATAATGCTATTAGCCGGTAGCATAAAAATGCTACCAGCCGGTAACAACTTTTCTACCATTTCTTTTGGCCGTGACCAACTCAGCTTTTTACCAATGCAATTCGCCCAACTCACCGTATCTAATCAACTTGGTCACAACTCGACTGAGACATCCATGAGTTATCCTATCCTCCATAACATTACACTCAATCAACTGCCAATGCCCAGACCTGTTAGGTTGTCCAATTTATAGAGGGTGTAAAATTGGACAATAGGACTATGTCATGCATGTGGAGAATAAGATCATGAAGTGGGCCTAGATGTACCATGTGTAGTATACATCTTGTGCATAGAATTATCCCTGTGAGGTGGGGTATGGGACTAATATATACATCGTGGGTGAGAAACATAAATCATATGTGGAGGAGTGGAAGTAGCACAAGAAGTTATATGAGTTCGGTTGGTACCCGGATTTAATCTCCTTCAAAACTTGAGTAGCATCATGGATTTTTTCAAGACACTCAGAGGCAGATAGATGATTTATATGTTATTTTGTAGCCGAGGAAGCAATCTATCTGACTTGTTAGGATTCAGGATCTGAAGGAGTGGGTAGCACCTTGAAAGGATTTTGATCAAATCTTCACTGTTTTAGGTTGTGCCTTTCAACCAAGGTAAGAGGACCTATATTGTAACCCCCAGATGTTGAAGGAGATGAAAATATCCCTCAATACATGCAGATAGTGTGAAAAGACCTTGGGAAAATATGATCAACACTCCAAATCTGACTTTCACAAGTTGTCACTTCCAGATTATGGAGATATTTTCAATGCAAGGCAAGGGTTATTGAAGACATGGTATGATCCTGATTTGCTTTGTGCATTTTTGTAAATGGATTGTATTCTTTTGTTGACGTATAATGCAGATGTAGGGGTAGTATGGGTAGGATGGGTTGTTTAGAATGATTTTTTGGTGGGGTATTGATGAGACAGACTGGGATATATCAGATCTTTGACAACCTCTACAATACTTGAAACAACTATCAGATAAAATGCTTCAAATAATCAGGACATTCTTTCAACCAGAAGAGGCATAAATGGAAGCCCAAGCAGCACTCCTCACACAATCCTTGAGAACTCACCACAAAATATTGAAGTAAAGAACTCAATTAAACACAAAAATCCTTGATCAAACCACGCCTAAGGTGCCCCCAAAGGCTTACAAGCAATCTCTGTAGTCAAGGAAGGTAAAGTGATTTTAAATTTGTTTATCTCCTTATCAGATGAAGGCTCTTCTAAATATGAGATTGCAAATGCCACTAAACTATCAACTAGAAATGGAGATTTTGTGTGATTTCTAAAGACTTTCAATGCAAGATTGCAACAAGAACAATGAAAACTATTTGTAGGCATTTAAAAATGATAACAGACACCATATTACCTAGAAAAACACAGATTAACTCAAAAGCTTGTTAGATTCATCAGCAGGGGAGAGTTTCATGAACAACCTCAGAGCTTTGTGATGGCTATACACTTGTAACCAAATCACATACATGAAGATCCAACATAGAAGAAATTATCCTGGTTCTTTGGTGGGTTTCTCAGAAGATGAGCTTTCTCTCAGAATTTGCTCGTGATTTTCAATTTTTTCCCAACCCTTGCATGTCTCCAAAACATGCATTATATAACATTTCATTACATTTGATCCTTCTTTCCCAAGAAAAGAATATGCCCAGCATCAAGTTTGTTTCAAATCCACTCATGATATTTTTGAAAGTGACACTTAATCAATTTTGCGAGAAGGAAATGCCAGGCATGCAAAAAGGTAAATCATTACAAATTTTCATCATTATCCATTGTGGAGGCACGTTTTTCACCCTCCAGGTATGCAGACCCCCTTTCTCTCATCATTTTACCTTTTCACCTTTTAAAACTACCTCTGTAACTTTCAAATTTGACATTTCACGTTTTGCACGGGCTTGAGTAAAATTTATCTCAAAAACACCTCAAATCTGCAAATTGAGTCATGAAACCGATTCCAATGATCCTAGAAGGCCAAAACGACATGGAATCACAAAAAATTTGATGCAAAATTTGTGATTCCAAGCTTCCTGGAAGAAAAATGGCGGCCAAAAATGAAAATGCACAGTTGCCCTTGATTTTCTCTTTCTCCTTCAATCTGGGCCCTCCACGTGTCAAACTATGATTGGGAACAAATTCGGGCTCAGTTTTTGACTTTTCAACTTTTTTGGAAAAATGGAAAAATTTGACTTTTTCCCCCGCCCCTCCGCCTTTGAATTTTGGAGTTGACACGTGGCATATGGTGGGTCCCATTGGGATCACACTTCAATTCTACACATTTTGATCTTTTTTGGAAAATTGGAAAATTTTCACCTTTTGCCCTGTAGGCCCACACCTCTGATTTCTCCCTCGCCACGTGTCTCCTTACGATTCATCGTGGGCCAGTGCTCCAAATTTTGATTCTGAGTCTTTTTTGTAAAAGGGAAAAAATTCCCTCCTGCCCCCGTTGGTCCACTGACCCGCTCTGTCCTCTGCCACGTGTCCATATCTCATTTGCCAAGGACCCGTGGGCTTAATCTTCATTTTAACTCCCTTTAAGCTAAGGGAAAATTTTCAACTTTGTCTCTGTGGGCCCGCGCCTCTGATTTCTCCCCTACCACGTGTCGCTCGATGATTCACTAGCAGGCTAGTGATTCAAATTTTGATTCTAAGTCTTCTTTGCAAAAGGGAAAAAATTCTCTCCTACCTCCGCCGACCCGCCTTGTCCACCACGTGTCACCTCCTCATTGGTTGCGGGCCTGTGGGTCAAAATTTTCCCCTACGCGTCTGCCGTTGACCGGGCCGCGAGGGCCGTTAACTTCCACATCGGCCGTACCCATTTATCTTTGCCCCTTTTGTGGCCTTTTCGCCTTTGCTCGCTCCCCACATACTTTTGTCCCAAATGTCCCGCGGACCGCGCGGGACAAAAACTTCTACTTTTTCTGATTTTCGTTACCTACGATGATTTCGGCTTTGCGCGTCCCGATGTCCCAATTTTTCCGCAGACCGCTTGGGACAGAAAGTTCTGACTTAGCCGATTCCTTTGTATTTCGGCCCCAAACTTGATACAACGAACCTTGGCATGACCTGCACTGGTACGACCCACAGCCTCCAGACCCACAACACATTAAAACAAGCCTGCGACTCCATTTTTTGGATTTTTTCAATTTTCTCTCTTGTTGAATTTTTTCCTTGGATGGGGAAATTAGAGAGAAACCAAAGGGACCCCCAAAACATGATTTTGGGCCTTGAATCCATCTACTTGCTCGGGACTGAAGAATTTGATGCATGCTATCAAAATTACCTCGAGGGGTGAATTTTGGATAACAGGTACACATGTATGAAACAATCAATTTTGATTTTTCATGATCGGGAAAAAGGGAAAACATGACATAGCCCACAGATTTGGAAGAACTAGGGCACAAACAAGGCATGCATGGGTGCTTCTTCACGAATGAGGCATGGAAAATGATTTTCAAATGGATTAAGGCATGGAAACAGAAGAAACAACTTCATTTCACCCATTCAAACTGTAGAAAATGTTTCAAGGAATGCACAGTGAAAGAAAAATTAGGGCAAAATAATATAGGATCAAAATGGACACCAACATCGGCTCCAGCTTAGGGATGGGCACTCCTAGTGAGTGCCACAAGAACAACGTAGACCAAGTGCTAAAATAATCCATTGGGCAAAGGAGTCATGAGCCAAAATCACCAAAAACCAATGAAGAACCCAAAAAAAATGGCTGCTACACAGCAAGGCAAACCAAAAACAGACAAAACACCAAAAACAGAGTGAAAAACCAAACACTACACACTGTATAAGTTGTGCATACCTCAAATTTGGGGATTAATCTAAGAAATGCTTCAGATGCCTGCCATTAACAGGCAATTCAAGCAATTCCCCATCTAAATCTTTGAGAAAAAAGGTATGCTCACCAATTCTGATATCAATGGAGTAAGGGCCCATCCATAATGCATCGAATTTTCCATGTTTGCCTTTATCCTCATTTCTGTTGTCCCATAACAAAATCAGATCTCCAATATTGAAGGCCCTAGGAGTGACCTTCTTATCAAACAATCTTTTCAACTTCTCTCTGAATCTGACATGCCTCTGGTGGGATGCTCTTCTCTCTTCATCTAGTTCCACAATCTGATTGATCCTTGCTTCATATGGACTAATTTCCTGATCTTCAAGTTGTTGAACAAACTGAAATGATGATAACTGTAGATGTAAGGGCAACAGAGCTTGAGTTCCATATACCAACTCAAAGGGGATCTTTCCAGTAACTCTTTTGGTAGTGATTCTATCAGCCCAAACTACAAATTTCAGTTGTTCACCCCACTTTCTCTTGTTCAACTCCAAGGTTCTCCTAATGATCTTCAACAAGTTCTTATTGCTAGACTCAGCTTGTCCATTTCCTTGGGGATTATAGTTTGAATAATAAGTCAGATTGGTTCCATATTCTTTGGACATTGCCATCAAAGGCTTAGCTCTGAAACACATGGCATTATCAGCCACAATCTTGACTGGCACAAGGTTTGCAACCCAAGATGAATACCTTGTGGGCTGAATGATCCCTCCCTCCTTCAGTTTCTTCAATTCATCTTACATTTTCATGGAGAGGAGTGGTTTAATTAGCCTTTGCTTTTGTCTGAATGGTTTTGCATTTGTTTCAAGAGGGATCTCATGCTGAAACAAGTCTTCTCTATATGCTTTTAGCTCTGAATATGACCATGCAAGACAGTCCTGATATTTCTTTAACAACTGAACATAAGACTGTTTCTCCTCTTTGTTTAGATTGCTTCCGAACCAAACTTTTCTTGGTTTATACTTTGTTCCCAAGTCATGCTCTTCCACATCCTTTGAGGCAGACATGTTTTTATTGATGATGCAATCAGCAGTGCTAAAATTTGACTCAAGAGCAACAAGACCTCTAGGAATGGTGTTAGTTTTCAACTGGATAATATATTTTCCAAATAAAGTCTCTCTTCCTTCAGTCACACACACCATTGGTTCCCAATCAATATTATTATCTACAAAATCACATTGATTTTTCAAGAACCTTTGCACTTGAGCATCACCATTAAACACTTGCCAATGCTTGATATTATCAGGGACAACTGGTGTAGTTAACACTTCCACATTATACTCACAATAAGGTGAAATGATGCAATCTTCAAATCTTGACCCCAAAACTGCCAACTTGTCAGCAAAAAAATTCATACTTCTGTCATGATGCACAATATTGAAAGAATCAAACATTTCAATTAGATCCCAAACTGCATGCTTATACTGCTTCATCCGCTAATTTTTTGTAGCATACAATTTTCTTATTTGTTTGACAACTAACTCTGAATCTCCCTTTGCAATGATGTCCTTGACACCATACTTCCATGCAATTCTTAGACCCAACAACAAGGCTTCATACTCAGCAATGTTGTTAGTACATTCAAAATTAAGCTTGAAAGAAAAAACAAATTCTTTCAATCTAGGAGAAATCAGAATTACACCAGCACCATTTCCAAATTTGGAGCAAGCTCCATCAAATAACAAGATCCAAGGAGAACATACCTGCTGAAGACACTTTGATTGATCCATTTTGTGTTCTTTTCCATCAGTAAAACCAATGAAATTATCAGCATCAAACTCAACAAACAACACCTCATAGGAAGCATTATTTGGATCCTCAATTAGATGTAACATTTTCTTTTCTCCATAGATTTTGACAAGGCTTCCCTCAATGGGAATAGTAGAAAAAGACATGTCCATTTGGACACTCCCTCCAACACTTTCAGCCCACTTTCTTGACAATAACATACCCCACTTGGCAGGGCAATCAACAATCACAACATCAAGTTTTAAATTCCTCCCGGGATAAGATGCGAGCTGCACTACCAAACCTTTCACACAACCAACTACCATCACTTCTCTTGAGTCCATGGTAGTACACTTTCCATAGGCTACTGTTACTTTGATATCCAACTCGTTCATGACTTCTAGAGGCATGACATTACATGATGCACTGGAATCAAACATACAATTGTGAAGTAGCCCATCCTTTATAATCAAAGTTGTGAAAAAGGAATCAACCAAAGATGTCCCCAAATATACCTCAGGTGTCTCTCCAAAATCCTCTATTTCTGGTGGTGTTCCAAGCTCTGCAATGATCTGAGGAGGATTTTCAACAACATTTACCTTTTTGCCTAGAATATTCTTCTCTTCTTTCAACCCCAAGTACTCAAATGCTCTCTTCTTATGCTCAGGAATTCTAAGTAACTCAATGATTGGAACACTCACTTTGATTTGGCTCAATACTTGGGCTATGTCATAGGGAACACTCTTTGGAAAAACAACATTGGAAGGGAGACAAGAAGATTCATTTGATGGCAAAGGATTCTTGGCAGCTTGGGCATGAGGAGGACTGCAATTTTTCCTTGGGGCAGCAGAGCTTTTGGCAAGTGTTTCTTTCCTAGGAGCTTCTTTGGGAATGCTTGTGAGCAAGGGTGTTTTAGGTTTTTTTTGAGGCCCAAATCCCTTAAAAACCTTGCTTCTAGTGTTATAATCTTTCTCTTGAGCTAGAACAACATTCATCAACAATTTTCTATCTTCCTCTGAAGGGATACCACCATCATACTTCTTAATCATCAAAGCTCTTAAGTATTCAAATTCATTATTAGGAATTTCAAAAGCTTGCACTACATCAACTTCAAGAGTATGAGGGGGAAGAAAAACTTGTAACTATTTGATGCAATCCCAAAAGGTAGCAGCAGTCCTAACACTTATTACTTTAATAGATGTTGCTCCTCCTTGTGAGCTTGAAGAATAACCCACCATGAAAATATCCTCATTAGTACCATTATCATTATTAGCTTCACCTTCTTGATGGTCCAATTCACATGGAGGATGGGGCAGAAAACACCTATTACACCAATCAATATCAGTAACCTCTTCAACATCAACAACCCTAGCAGTTAAGGGATCAGGTAACACTCTTCCTTCACGTGCTTGAGGATGTCTATTTGCAGACCCCATAGGTCCTTTCCCTCTATCATCTGCCCTTTGATCACCTCTAGGATGATTGGAAAATCTATCATGGTTTTGTGCTCTTGGCTGACCTTGTGAAGTCTACCCAATTCCTTTCTCAGCTCTTGCCAACTTATATGAGATTTCTTTGACAACCCCTACCAAAGTTTTCACAACCTCCTCCAAATCAGCTCCCTTGCTAACTTGAGGTTTTGTCAGGGTCTATCAATTTTACACCATCTCTCTTGAGAGGTTTCCCAATGGCCTTAATGTTATTTTCAATTTGAAGTGCCATGGTGAAAGCCTACCTTAAATTGGTAGGGTTCTTGTCTCTTAGGTAATAGGCTGCTTTCTTGTCAAATGCATCTGCATATTTGATTAAACAAGATTCATCACAAGGCCTCAGATTAACTGGCAACCTTCTCAAAGTTTTGTTAAACCTTGTGTTGAATTCATGAACTAACTCATTGGGGTTCTTCTTGATATTCTCAAACTTAGACAAGAGAAACCTAGGATCAGTCCTATCACCATATTGCAACCTAAATGCATTCTTCATTTCAGTCCAAGAGTCAATAGAATTATCAGGTAGAGCCTTGTACCAATCCCTAACATCCTCTTCTAGTGTATGAATAAACAATTTGACATACACATCCTCAAACTCTATCTCAAAATATTCCATCATATTATCAAAAAGTTTGAGATGCTGATCACTAGTAATAGCATTGTTACCCTGGAATTTTGGTAACCTATTTTTGACATCTTGTGGGACAACATTTGGGTAACCATCCATTCCTCTAAAATCTATAGGACCAAAGGTGTTAACAACAAATGGAGGTCTAGGCTGAGCCATATTGTTTGGTGGAGGTGATCTTGGAGGTGAAACAAGCTGATGAGGAGTGCAAGGTCTTTGGGACTCAAGAATGTGATTCACAAGACTGGTATTCTCTAAGTGCTGACTTTCTTGGAAAGTTTTATTTGGATTAAAACACAAAGGTGCAGATTGGAGAAGGAACTCACCCGATACATCAGAAAGACCTTCACTAGCTGAGGCAAACAAGTTTATGAGAGGATTGCTTGAATCAGAATCACTGGAAGAAGAGTGATAATCCTCTACCAAAGGCTGATCTCTCTCACCGATGGATATATCTTTGCCTAATGTCTAACCTTTAACAACTTTCCAAACTCTTCTCCCTTCCAACTTTGAATTCCTTGAATCTGTAAACAACTTCTTAGTAGAGTCTCTGAGGAAGAGAGATCTTCTTCCTTCCAGTTTTGCAGAGATTAACAACACAAAAGTAAATGATAGAAAGGTAAGACACTGGTATTTATCAATATTAGAATAGCATGGAGTCACCACTAAGGATTTTCACCCTAGTTGTGCAAATGCACTAAAATAATCTGTCAAATACTTATCAGCACTGAAAATCTTGCTAGATTTTATAGATCAGACATTCCTTTCTTGAATCAATCAACCAAAAATGCAAATAAGGTGTAACCACTGCTGGAAACTGATAAAATTGCAGGCAGAACTTGTAACCTTCATTTAATCCTTACAAATCTGATTATAAAATGATGCTTCAACAACGTATTTGCATGTAAAATTTGCAAAGGACATTACCAGGGTTTGATATGCATTCAGATATCTCAAATATTCTCAACAAGTTCCCAGTAGAGTCGCCAGAAATGTTATTTGATGGGCTAAAGCACAAAAGAAGTATTACCAGGGATCTGAAGCACTGAAATACAAAATAATATTCCCTGACAATGACACCATTTGGTGTTGTTGACGGGCTCAAAAGAATATGATTTGGAAGCAGATTAAAAAATTAGTCTGGATATTACATTCTTCGTCCCCGACAATGGTGCCATTTTGGGTGTTGTTGACGGGCTCAAAAGAATATGAACTGGAAGCATATTTACAAATTAGTCTAGATATTGCACTCTTCATCCCCAGCAATGATGCCATTTGGGTGTTGGTACCCGGATTT
Source organism: Taxus chinensis (assembly GCA_019776745.2). Classification (NCBI taxonomy): domain Eukaryota; kingdom Viridiplantae; phylum Streptophyta; class Pinopsida; order Cupressales; family Taxaceae; genus Taxus; species Taxus chinensis. The sequence continues at coordinate 285,486,424 of CM034146.1, forward strand.
AATCTCCTTCACAACTTGAGCAGCATCATGGATTTTTGCAAGACACTCAGAGGCAGATAGATGATTTATATGTCATTTTGTAGCCAAGGAAGCAATCTATCTGACTTGTTGGCACTCAGGCTCTGAAGGAGTGGGTAGCACCTTGAAAGGATTTTGATCAAATCCTCACTGTTTTAGGTTGTGCCTTTCAACCAAGGTAAGAGGACCTATATTGTAACCCCCAGATGTTGAAGGAGATGAAAATATCCCTCAATACATGCAGATAGTGTGAAAAGACCTTGGGAAAATATGATCAACACTCCAAATCTGACTTTCACAAGTTGTCACTTCCAGATTATGGAGATATTTTCAATGCAAGGCAAGGGTTACTGAAGACATGGTATGATCCTGATTTGCTTTGTGCATTTTTGTAAATGGATTGTATTCTTTTGTTGATGTATAATGCAGATGCAGGGGTAGTATGGGTAGGATGGGATGTTTAGAATGATTTTTTGGTGGGGTATTGATGAGACAGACTGGGATATATCAGATCTTTGACAACCTCTACAATACTTGAAACAACTATAAGATAAAATGCTTCAAATAATCAGGACATTCTTTCAACCAGAAGAGGCATAAATGGAAGCCCAGGCAGCACTCCTCACACAATCCTTGAGAACTCACCACAAAATCTTGAAGTAAAGAACTCAATTAAACACAAAAATCCTTGATCAAACCATGCCTAAGGTGCCCCCAAAGGCTTACAAGCAATCTCTGTAGTCAAGGAAGGTAAAGTGATTTTAAATTTGTTTATCTCCTTATCAGATGAAGGCTCTTCTGAATATGAGATTGCAAATGCCACTAAACTATCAACTAGAAATGGAGATCCTGTGTGATTTCTAAAGACTTTCAATGCAAGATTGCAACAAGAACAATGAAAACTATTTGTAGGCATTTAAAAATGATAACAGACACCATATTGCCCAGAAAAACACAGATTAACTCAAAAGCTTGTTAGATTCATCAGCAGGGGAGAGTTTCATGAACAATCTCAGAGCTGTGTGATGGCTATACACTTGTAACCAACTCACATACATGAAGATCCAACACAGAAGAAATTATCCTGGTTCTTTGGTGGGTTTCTCAGAAGATGAGCTTTCTCTCATAATTTGCTCGTGATTTTCAATTTTTCCCAACCCTTGTATGTCTCCAAAACATGCATTATATAACATTTCATTACATTTGATCCTTCTTTCCCAAGAAAAGAATATGCCCAACATCAAGTTTGTTACAAATCCACTCATGATATTTTTGAAAGTGACACTTAACCAATTCTGCGAGAAGGAGATGCCATGCATGCAAAAAGGTAAATCATTACAAATTTTCATCATTATCCATTGTGGAGGCACGTTTTTCACCATCCAGGCATGCAGACCCCCTTTCTCTCATCATTTTACCTTTTCACCTTTTAAAACTACCTCTGTAACTTTCAAATTTGACATTTCACATTTTTCATGGGCTTGAGTAAAATTTATCTCAAAAACACCTCAAATATGCAAATTGAGTCATGAAACCGATTCCAATGATCCTAGAAGGCCAAAACGACATGGAATCCCAAAAATTTGATGCAAAATTCATGATTCCAAGCTTCCTGGAGGAAAAATGGTGGCCAAAAATGAAAATGCACAGTTGCCCTTGATTTTCTCTCTCCTTCAATCTGGGCCCTCCACGTGTCAAACTATGATTGGGAACAAATTCGGGCTCATTTTTTGACTTTTCAACCTTTTTGGAAAAATGATTTTTTTTGACTTTTTCCCCCACCCCTTCGCCTTTGAATTTTGGAGCTGACACGTGGCACATGGTGGGTCCCATTGGGATCATGTTTCAATTCTATGCATTTTGACCTTTTTTGGAAAATTGGAAAATTTTCACCTTTTACCCCATGGGCCCACACCTCTGATTTCTCCCTCGCCACATGTCTCCTTGTGATTCGTCGTGGGCCAATGCTCCAAATTTTGATTCTGAGTCTTTTTTGCAAAAGGGAAAAAATTCCCTCCTGCCCCCATCGGCTTGCCGACCCGCTCTGTCCTCTGCCACGTGTCCATCTCTCATTTGCCAAGGACCCGCAGGCTTAATCTTCATTTTAACTCCCTTTAAGCCAAGGGAAAATTTTCAACTTTGTCTCTGCGGGCCCACGCCTTTGATTTCTCCCCTGCCATGTGTCACTCGATGATTCACTAGCGGGCCAACGCTTCAAATTTTGATTCTAAGTCTTCTTTGTAAAAGGGAAAAAATTCCCTCCTACCTCCATTGACCCGCCGACCCACCTTGTCTGCCACGTGTCACCTCCTCATTGGTTGTGGGCCTGCAGGTCAAAATTTTCCCCTGTGCATCTGCTGTTGACCGATCCGTGAGGGAAATTGACTTCCGCATCGGCCGCATCCATTTATCTTGGCCCCTTTTGCGGCCTTTTTCCTTTCTACGTCCCGTGCGTACTTTTGTCCCAAATGTCCCGCGGACTGCGCGGGACAAAAACTTCCACTTTTTCTGATTTTCTTTACCTACAGTGATTTTGGCTTTGTGCATCCCGACGTCTCGACGTCCCAACTATCCCATGGACCACCTGGGACAGAAAGTTCTGACTTAGCCAATTCCTTTGTATTTCGGCCCCAAACTTGATACGACGAACCTTGGCATGACCCACACTGGTATGAACCGTAGCCTCCAAACCCACAACGCATTAAAACAAGCTTGCGACTCCATTTTTTGGATTTTTTCAATTTTCTCTAACTTGTTGGATTTTTTCCTTGGATGGGGAAGTTAGATAGAAACCAAAGGGACCCCCAAAACATGATTTTGGGCCTTGAATCCATCTACTTTCTCGGGACTGAAGAATTTGATGCATGTTATCAAAATTACCTCGAGGGGTGAATTTTGGATAACAGGTACACATGTATGAAACAATCAATTTTGATTTTTCACGATCGGGAAAAAGGGAAAACACGACATAGCCCATAGATTTGGAAGAAATAGGGCACAAACAAGGCATGCATGGGTGCTTCTTCATGAATGAGGCATGGAAACAGAAGAAACAACTTCATTTCACCCATTCAAACTGTAGAAAATGTTTCAGGGAATGCAGAGTGAAAGGAAAATTAGGGCAAAATAATAGAGGATCAAAATGGACACCAACAAGTTCTAGATGTAATAGTAGTATATCCAAAAGTTATGGGACCATCATCAATAGGTGTAGAAGGAGGTGCAGTAGTAGTAGCAACAACTGAAGATTTGATGGGAATAGATGCCAAAGATAAAGGGTTCTGTGGTGGGATGCCTCGAATAGCAATAACACATTGCTCATGTACAAACTTAAGGCATAAATGAACTATGGATGGAATGGATTTGACAACCTTATCCAAGGAAGTCCCATGACCATGTCACAATGCATAACCTCAGATACAACAAATAAAGTAAAAAAAATGTAAGAGGCCCAATAGTGATTAGGAGAACCACATGCCCATGATAAGTAGGTGATATAAGTGTTATCTGGGATAGTGGAAAGCCAATAAATTTAAAGAAAGATAATGAACATGTAATACGTTTAAAGGTAGGATGCACCACAACATTGTTAACAACACGAGTACCAACAAAAACATCAATGTGTAATACATGTGATGAAAAAGAAGCATAAAAATCTGCATAAGTAAAAGTAATAACAGATGGGGGGAAATATCGATAGTACTAACAAGAAACCCAAGAGGATGATAAGAAGATGATGGAGGTGGAACTACATGATAAGCGTGATTGGAAGAATATTTAAGAACTACTTTTTCAAGTTTTGGCAATGAATCATTTTAAATCTTAAGTTTGCCATTATCAGTAGTAGATTTAGAAATATAAATAGTCATCTCAGGTAGTTCAATTTCATTATTATCAATCTACTCGTGGATCATATTCTAAGCTTAAAGCATCGATCAGTCGAATGACCATCACATATATGATGATAATAATGTGTATTTTCATCAAAAATCATATTACTATGAGGACGATTAGGATCTAGCTCAAGAGAATGTGGAAGAGAAATTATATTACTTTCAATACGATGAGGCAATAACATACAAGGTGGATATGACAATCTAGTAAAAGTACATTAAGTAGGTTGTATGTAGAGATTTTTAGGTTGAGATACAACATTAATAGTAGGCTTAGGCCCACTAGGCTTTCCTTTAAATATAGAATTAGTTTGAAATTTGTTATTATATGGATTGGAAGTACCATCACCATATTTAAGCTTTCTCATAGAAAGTAACTTATTTTCACGTGTTTTAATAGTATGACATAAATGATTGAAAGAGTGAAAATAATCAAAGATCACACATTCTTGTAAAAGGATGCAATAGAATTTGGATAGATAGATCTTGAAATTTATATTTAGCTAGGACATTGTTCATTTTAGAAATATTATTCTTATAAAAAAACATAATCACTAAGATGTTCATTAGATCCTTGCTTCATTTTATCCATTTGTGTGTATGATATTTTAGTTCTAATGTTCATAGAAAAATGAGCCAATTTTTTTTCTAGAGTGAAATATCTAATAGAGTGTAAAGGAAAATCATAAAACCATCACAAAGCATAGTCCTGTAAGATCCTAGGAAACAACTTGGTTAATAATGTATCATATTGAGCATAGTCCAAGCATGCGACATGAAATGATCTAAGATTCTCTTGTGGATCTCCATGGCCATTAAAAAGAGGAAACTTGGGTGAAGAAAAAATGGGAGAAAGTGGGTAAGAAGAAACTTCATGTGCAAGGGGACTATATAGGAGAAGCAAAGAATCAAGAGACGAAGAATAAGAATAAGAAACATGTTGCAATTGATGAATTCGAGCCTATAAATCATAGTAAAAGGACTGTAAGGCTTGGGTGCCTGAAGAGGATCTAGGTTGGTTATAAGAGATGACAGGGGAAGAAAGGTGAGTGTTAGGTGTGGGAATAGGCATATGAATGATAGATGTTCCTACATTCATGGGGGAAGAAAGTGGGATAGAAAATGTGGGAGCTTCAGTGGGAATGACATTAGGGAATAGAGGAGTGGATTCAGATAACTATTGTGCCTCTTCATGAGAAGCATATGAAAAGAGATCTAAGTTCTCAGGATGATCGTCAATGTATATATTTAGATCATTAATATTTTCAACAATAAATTAATGAGAGGTTCTAGCTATAATAGGAAAACAAAGTGATTTGATAAAGGATGAGAAAGGATTAGGTTCACGAAATGATTTAACAAAATGAAATCTTAATTAGAAAATTGAGATCAATCAAATAATATTATAAACATGCAATATATAATATCCGATAGCAAGAAAGTGTAATCAATAAGAGGATGAGAGTGATTTAGTTGATGAACCCATTGTCTGTATTGGATATGAGATGGAAATATGATGATACAAACACACTCTGAACTATGCATGGTTTGTCTAGAAAATATTGACCTATACGTATATTGGATAGAAGCACCTGCAAGGGGATAGGACTGCTGCGGGTGCTAGTTTCCTGGTAGTGAGTGTGGATCTAGTTATTTTAGGGTATGATCATGTCACCTTAACTTCACTTTGTGTCACTCTGACTTCACTCTATAGTTTTATTGTCACACCTATACCTACAAAATAAACCCTAGCTACCTACACAAGGATTAAACACACATTATATTGAATAAAATATGTATATGCTTGAGTCAAACTTACCCTGTATGTCACCCCAATGTGATTAACGCCAAACACTGGACTACATTTCAGACTCAATGTAGTTTTGGTGTGTGTGTGTGTGTGTGTGTGTGTGTGTGTGTGTGAGAGAGAGAGAGAGAGAGAGAGAGAGAGAGAGAGAGAGAGAGAGAGAGAGAGTGGTGTCCCTTGAAGCTAGGTTTCCCTTGTTCCAGTCGCACCAAGATAACAAACTATAAATATTTTTCCCCTGATATAATGTGTGTCATGGAATTCAAACCTTTACCTTTCCTATACAGTGAATAATGCAACCCAAATGTAGTCCTTTGAGTGTTGCTTTTGTCTAAGTAGTTGATAGAAAGTAATATCCCAAATTGCCTAGTTGTCTTCTTGCCCCTTAAAATAGATAGTAGGTCATGTATATAGATAATTCCATTGATTGAATTTTGTCATTAAAAACCCTAAAATTTGACCCAAGATAATCGGTAGAAGTTAAGAAAAAGATAACAATTGATGTGTAATTTTAAACATAAGAAACAAGGGGATAAGTATGGAAGCACCCAAAGTGGACAATAACACCTTGGCACTCCTGTCCCTTATTGGGTGTTAGTTTCTGAGGAGCTCTGAAGATAAAACACAAAATACTGAGCCAAGTAACACATTTTTTAATGTCTAAAAGTAAAGAGATAATTCTAAAAAAATAAAGGATGAAAGTATAAAAAGATAAAACAATGTCAATGTAAAGTAAAACACATGTTGTTAATGTTTAGTTTTCTTGCTTAGGAATCATGCATATAATGAAATACTAAATGCACGATGTAATAGTACTAAATTCATAATTTCATGTCTACACAATAAAGAATGACAAAACTACTAATCAATCTTCCTATCTTCATTTTCCCATTAATTCAACGATCCCATACAAGTTGTTCTTATGAATAGATGACCCTCTTTTATTAAATTCAGTCAAAATCGGTAATGTGAAAATCAAGTATCGGTAATGTGAAAATCGGTAAGGAACTTGCTCCAGAAGTACCGGTCAAGACATCTGATGAGGAATGATAGGATAAGGTCAGCAATATTGAGGCAACCTAAGAACTTGGGAATAATGAGGATACAATGTTTTTTTATGATTGTTAGGAGGATAGTATAGTGGGTTCAATAGTCCCAGACTCTTTGGATGCAAGTTTATTTGCTCAGAGAGAAGAGGAAGCTCTACTAATGAGAAATATGTATCAAATGTTAGATGTAAATCTAGAGGACATCTCTACTGTAGTGGAGGATGCACAACAGGGATAAGAGCTTGATGAAGAAATGGAAAAAGAAGATACAAATGAAAGTAAGAAGGTGGATGATGTGGTCAAAGAGAGCACATTTATGGTGAGCTCAAATTTTCTCATCCATGACTCTAGGCCATCTCTTAACCAGATTACAACACCAAGAACCAGATCTAAGGCAGATGTAGGAGAAAACAAGGCATCCCCATGATGGCCTTCAGAGAGGGAAAAAGGGATAAAGTGACAAAGAAAGATATCATGGAAGGTCACCAAAAACCATTAGTGTTGGGTAAGAAATCCTCTTATCATAAATGATTTGCATCTCCTGGAACATTAGGGGCCTTAATCAACCCAATAAGCATAGGATTTTGAGGGATTTAAAAGAGAAAGAGGAACATGACATGTTAATGTTACAAGAAACTAAGATGAATGATGTGAGGATGAAGGATTTTCAGAATTCTTTTTGGAAAGATTCTGGATTTCACTGTCAACCTTCTACTAGCTACTTAGGAGGTTTGTTGTGCATGTGGCAAAAGGATAAAATGGAAGGATTTCCTCTCATCAATAGTTAACACCATTTATCTATTTGTTTTACTGAAGTCAGATCTAGAAATTAGTATATCCTATCAAATGTCTATTCTCCCAATACCTCTATGGGAAGAAGGGAGCTATGGGAGAAAATGACCACTTTTAGAAGAATGTTTAATGATTTAAATTTGATTATTGGTGGATAATTTAATATGCCCCTCATCCCTTATGAGAAGAAAGGGGGTATTCATGTTTTCACGAAAAGTATGGAGGACTTGGGTAATTTCATGGGTTGGAATGCCTTAATTGATTTGAATATCAGTGGTTCCAAATTAACTTGGTCCAACATGGGAGAGGGGGATAATCTTATTCAAATAATATTGGATTGATTTTTTGTCAATACTCAATGGATTTAACAACATTACACTCTCTCCACCCTTCCTAGGATTGATTCTGATCATAATCCATTAATCCTCAAATCAGATGTCAGAGCTCACATGGTTGGTCATCCCTTCAAGTTTGAAAAGATATGGACTACTCACCCTGATGTGGAACAGATACTTCAGGACTGGTGGAACATTGAAGTGAGAGGTAACAATATGTTCAAGGTGACCACCAAGCTTGAAAATATAAAAGTTATTCTGAAAGTCTAGAATAAGGAAATTTTTGGAAACATTTTCCTTCAAAAAAGTAGAATAGCGAAGGATCTTAGGATTATTGAAGAAAACATGGAACATGGAGGGTGGAGCCTTGAGGAAAAACCCAAAGAAAAGACCCTTATTTCATAATACCACAATATCCTGCATCGAGAAGAGGTTTACTAGAAGCACCAATTGAGAATCACGTGGCTTAAGGAGGGGGATCAGAACACCAATTTTTTTCATATCTCTGCTACTATTAAAGCTAATAAAATGTGTATTCAAGATATCAAGAAAGGTAATGGGGATATTACCACTGATGATAGTGATATTGCTTCTACCATTATTTCCTTCTTCAAAAACCTTTTTTCTGAGGATATTCTTAGTGATGAAGTTACTAAGGAAGAAATCCTTAACCTCTTTGAAACTGCTATTAGTCCTGATGAAAATTAGGAGCTATTTACTATCCCTGATGAAGAGGAGATCAAATCTATTTTTGATGCTATGGAAGGTGATAAAAGTCTTGACCTGGATGGATTTTTGACTTTTTTCTTCCAACTCTATTAGGATATTGTTAAGGCTGATGTGGTTTCTTCTTTTCAAGAATTTTTTTGATCAGGCTGCTTACTTACAAAGATTAATCATAATTTTATTTCCCTCTTACCTAAAAAACTTGGTGCTAATGATCTGGGGGACTTTAGACCAATTAGTCTATGCAATACCATGTACAAGCTCATCTCTAAAATTATGGCATTTAGACTTAGGGATACCCTTGGTAGCTTCTTTTATCCTAACCAAGGGGCTTTTCTACCTGGTAGACAAATTCTGAATAATATTATTACAATTCATGAAACTATTCATTCTATGGAACTTCCTGGAAGGGAAGCCATGATTCTGAAGTTGGACATGCAAAAATCCTATGATAGAATTTCTTGGGATTTTTTTGTACTCTCTTCTCTCTAAGTTGGGATATAATTATCATTTCATTAAAATGATCTAGGCTTGTAATAAGGATCCTAGCTTTTCATTTATCATAAATGATAAACCCAATGGTTTTTTTAAGGCTGCAAGGGGGTTGGGACAAGGAGACTCTTTATCCCCCTTCCTGTATATAATTATTGCTGAAAATTTGTGCAGATTATGCCTTAAAGCCCAGAGAGAAGGTTAAATGGAGGGGATTAAGGTGGCCAATGGTATAGAAAATCAATGTCTGCAATAATTTGTCGATGATATAGTCCTTCTACGTCAAGCTGCTATTCAAGAAGCCATGACTATCAAAGGCATTACTAAGAAGTATGACAGGGCTACAGGGAAGAAAATCAACATTAGGAAAAGCTCTTGTTTCTTCATAAATGTGGGAAAGGAACAACATATTAGATTGGATACCATCCTAGATCGTAATATCAAAATCCTTTCAGATTTCTATTTGGAAATGCCTCTTTGTGGGAGTAAACTTGATGAAGGAGTGTGGAATCTTCTCTTTGAGAGACTTCATAAGAAGTTGGCCTCTTGGAAAGGCTCCCTTATCTCTCAAACTGGGAAGGATCTGCTTCTTTAGAGAATTTTGCAAGGTATTCTTGTGTTTATAATGTCCATCTTTATTCTTCCAAGCAAAGTTAAGAAGACCATTGAAGGGATTCAGAAAATGTTCTTATGGACTGGATCTGAGGATAAAAATGGACTCCCTCTAGTTTTTTGGGACAAGGTTACCCAGGCCAAGGATAAGAGTGGTTTGGGTCTTAAGAATATTCAGTTTATCAACCATGCCCTCATTGTTAAGGTTGGGTGGAGGCTTCATAAATACGCTGGTATCTCGGTGACTGTTCTGAAAGTGAAATATTTGCTGCCCTTTGGCAGAATGTTGGATTTTTTTAGTGATTTGGTGCTCCCGAGAGGTTCTATTTTTTGGAACAACCTGTGTCAAACTAGGAAATAGATTATAAAAGGGTACAAATGGAACCTTGGAGATGACTCTAAAATAAAATTCTGGGAGGAGCCTTTGGTGGAGGATATAGCCCTAAATTTGAGAAATCCTTGGAGGGAACTTTGGCATTTCTAATCTAATGAGAAAGGAGATTTTGTGTGTAATTACTGGGGTGATGAACGCACATGGTCCCCTGTCCTTCCCCCTAATTTCTTTCATAGGGATATCCAAACTTTTCATGAGTTAAATAGAAAACTAAGGGATCTTCATATCCCTCCTGATAGTGTCAAGGGTGAGCTTATTTGGAGACTCACTGATACTAGGGATTATGAGGTTAAATCTAGATATTTGAAAAAATTTGACCATATGGATTCAAATGTTGTTTGGAGGAAGGTTTGGAATTAAGATCTTATCCCTAAGATCATTTTTTTTCTGGGAAGTCATCAAAGGTAAGATCCTTACTATTGACCATCTAAGAAGGAAGGGAATTATCATTATTAACAGATGTGGGTTGTGTAAGGAAAATGAAGAAACTACCAGGCACTTATTTCTGGAATGACCTTTCTCTTTTCAAGTTTTTGTAGTGATCCTAGATATCTTCAATGTGCAGTGGGTCCACCCTGGTGATGTGGCTCTCTTACCTGAGCAGTGGAACTTCAATTTTCAGAATGTCATGGTTAAAAAATGTGGAAGATGGCCTTGCCTCACATCTTTTGGGGAATCTAGATTGAATGTAATAACATGATTTTCAAGAAAAAATTAGTTAACTCGAGCAGGGTTTACGATAAAGTGCTACAGGCTCTTAAGGATAACTCCAGGATCCTTAAATCCAAACAGGTTAGAGTTTTCCCAAAGTAGGAGATGGATGTGCTTAGGAACTTAGAGGCTGAATCCTACTTCACCATTAAGGAAAAACCAAAATGCATTGTCAAATGGATCAAACCGCTAGATGTCAGCTTCAAGCTAAACTTCGATGCGTCAGCTCATGTGATTGAAAAAGTGGCTAGAGGAGGGGGTCTTGTTTATGACCGTAAAGGTATTTGCATCAGCGCCTATGCGGGGCCCATAAGAAATCAATTGAACAACATTGCTGAGGCCAGAGCCATGCTTTGGGGAGTTAGGTTTTGTCGCAACATAAGATTAAAAAATATGATTGTTGAGGGTGACTCAACGTGTGTCATTAATGCTCTCAAGGATAGCAGAAAGTATGGCTAGAAACTTAATAATTTGATTATGGAGGCACGTGGCATCCTAACTTCATTTGAACAAGTGGTCATTCAACACTCTTATCGTGTGGGGAACAAACTGATAGATGTGTTGGCAGATAAAGGTACAACCATGGTGGATTTAGAGAAGTGGATTGGGACACGTATGTCTTGGATTCAGGTGAATAAGCTCATTAATCATGATTTGATGTAGGAATAAGGGTTTTGATGACACCCCTGGTTTGGACGCTCGGGATTATGAAAGGACTTTCCTTTTTTGGAAAACCAATCTTGTCATTTTCACTTGTTTCTTGGATCAGTGTATCTCTCAGCTCTGCAAATTTTTTTTTCTTGTAGGTTTCATGGGGGCTGATAGGGTGAGAATGGGGCCCACCACAATTCTCCATCTCAAAAATGACACGGGTCTATGGAAAGTGCTACATAAAGGGGTTTTTACTAAATTCATTTGAAGGCTCAATGGTAATGACCCTATCCTGTCTGTTGAATTTGTTGCTACCTGGAAGGATGGTAGTTTTATTTTCATGGGGTTCATATTGAAGTCTCAAAGGAAGAAATTTCTAAAGTTACTGGGTTAAAAATGGAGGGCCTAAAAATTTGTAAAGACAACATAAGGAAGAAGCACAAAATTGTGACTTTATTTGAGGCTGGGGAAAAAATCATTGCTTACGATGATGGGATTGTCAACACTTGCTTGCCAGATAGGTGGGATGATGTTTACATGGTTATCATGAAGTATTTGACCCTTTAAGGGAAATTTAAAAAAAAATTAACCTATCATCTGTCTATTCTCAATATTTTCCATTAGGATCAGTCTATGAGCCTCGCTTATTTTCTTTACTGGTCATTGCTCTCGACCATCGAGGATTTTAAGAAGGAAAAGAAGGATATCCCCATCCACCATGGTCTTATCCTCCTCATGGTTCAAAGAGGTAAACTGGCCATCCCTTGTCTTGTTAATGATCACGATTCTGATAAAGAAACCCTAGCTTCCCGCATTAACAAAATTAAGAAACATAAAGTGATTGATCCGGATAAGGGCATTGCTGATGCCTTGTGTAATCTCAAAAAGGGTATCAAATTACTGATTGGGAGGCCAAAATTATGAGGGATGAGACCAACAATGATACCATTTTCACTGTTAACAAAAAACTCATTTAAGAGTTGAAATATTTCCATCAGCGTATTAAATCCCACAACAAAACCACCCGGGGTATCCAATCTGATTTCGTTATGCAAGAGAAACATATTTCTATTATGCAGGATCAAGTTACTATTGAGGAGAGAAAAAAACAAGATGAAGTTGATGATGAGCTTGTCTGACATCAAGGAATTAGACATTGGAGATATTTCAAGTATGGTTGCTGACTCCAATCAAAACAAGGAACATAGGGATGAGCAAGTAGAGACCCAGATGGAGAACGAGGTTGTCAACTGATCGAAAAGGGTAATTATCAAGGTGGATGGTAGGAGGGATGGAGGTTTGAGCACTAGATCCTGTAGTAGGGCCATGTTAAACTAAATGCATACCTTTTGCTGACCTTTTCGGTTTGGTTTGTTTTTTGTTTCTACCCCTTTGGGGTCCAAAAAACTCTGTTAAAATTTGCAAACTCTTGTAGTTTGGCCCATATGTGTGGGGGCCTATTGTCAAGTACTTTTGAATTTGCCTTCATGGCCTTATTTAAGTTTTTGTCTTTGAAAAATTGTTCCTCTATGTATGGGGTTTTTTTGGTCTCCATTTAAAACCAAATTTGTTTATATTATCTAAAAAAACAAGTGAGCCCTTATTGATGAAGGCTTGAAAACATATGTTGTATCTTTAGAATTCATCAAATATATTAGTTACTATAAGGATAATCTCAAATTTACTCATGACACATGTCAAGGATATGATGGAAGGAAAATGCCCCTAATGGACCACATTTAGTTACCCATTACCATGCCTCCAAAATCCATTAGGTTAAAACTCATGATCCTTCATGGTTAACCATAGATGCATCATATACATGCATTCACATTATCTTCTTGTCAATGTGTATTTCCTTACCTAGAGTTCATGTTTAAGATTTATGCTACGAACAATCCATATAAATTTTAGCCATTTCAACAACATGGTACCCATAAAATTCCTATTCTTGAGGAATTGTTATGATCATGGTGTGCAGATTCACTAACACCTCAAGGTTTTGGTGTAATAGTTCATTAAATTTGGTATGAGAGGAAACACCCAAGTTTGATTCCCAAAACGGGTGGCTACATCGAGATTGCAAGGTTCACCCAAGGCTCACATAGGGTTGTGCGTGGTACCGCTATATGGTTTCAAATATAGCTTGGGGTTTGAGCTACATAGCATGGTGGGATGTTACGATCATGGTGTGTAGATTCAATGATGTCTCGAGGTTTTAGTGTAATGGTTCATTATAATAATTATCTTTTGTATCATTTTGAGAGTATCAAAGCTTCAAATATCTCTTCAATTCACTTCAAGGATATATTGGACATCTTAATATTATTGGAAATATACCACCAAAAATCCTCAACTTATATGTTGACAAGCCTAATGAAATAAATATCATTATAAAATCACTAATATTCCTAAATCTATGATCTATCAGTTACCCCTTATCTACTGCCTTGTTCTTGCAAGAAAGTGACTAATGAAATCCCCGCCACTATTTATTTTTCTTCACCTCCTCTTGAAGGTGTTCCCAATTCATCACCTAATAAAATAGTTTTTTTATCTCTTCATATTGAAATCACCACCCCCGAGTATGATGTTGGTTATTCACTTGATGATCCATTCTTGTTTGGTTACGTCCAAACTAAGAATGTGGAAGTTATTTGATATAAATTATTATTATTATCTTCTCTTGAATATTTACAGTCATCTCCTAATCATACCATTAACATAATCCATCAAATATCATATCCCACTCAACCTTATAACTATGAGGATGACGAGTTACTTGTAGAAGATACTGAGAAGAAGGAAAAAATATTTTGGGATCATGCTAGCTTCATCACTTCAACCCCACCAATAAAATCAAAGTATCATTCACCATCAAAAGTGATTGTTAAATTTCTCATTACTAACCTTTAATTTAGTCCCACTACTCTTGATCCTCCCTCACCTTCTTCTACACTCATATCACACCTCATATTATGATAACTCTAGACTCATTAGATAATTCTAAGACATAATGCACATGTCACAAGGTGTTAGGATATGATGTAAAAGACTGTCAAGATTATTAGTAACATATGAAGAATATGGAAGATGAATTCTATGAGGAACAACAAAAACAAACATCTCATCTTAATATCTCCCATCAATATTTATGCTTTTGAAATGATGTTGGTTCTCATTCCTTTTCTCATTATTAGGTACTTCAAAAAATAACAACAATCTCAATTATTACTCTCCCCCCTCAAATTGAGATTTCAGTTACCCCTACTCCTAGTTACATGTCACGAGATTTTTCAAAAGATGTCATGTTCCCTGGAAGACATCAAGGAAAATTAATTCTCACATGTTATGACATTCAATGAAAAAATCCATGAGGTTATTCAGGATTCTTGCAAATATCTTGCACACCCCTTTTGACCTACATATCACCATTTTAATTATCTACATTTTACTTTCTTATTGTTACTTTTACCCTACTCAGTTACATCCTAGTTTAGTCAAGTTGGTAGTTTAATATATTTCCTACCTGTTACATCTATAGTTTAGACATGAGGGTTAGTCTGACAACCTCAGCTACTCCTTACAATCCTATAATAATCCTACGCTAATTTAAAGGTTGGTAGTTCAACAAATTTTCATATCCCTTACATCTATAGTTTAGATAGGACAATTGGTATGACAACCACAACTAACCCTTATAATCCATATAATCCTACAATATTTTACAAGATAGTTAGATCACATGTTGACTAATCCTTTAAATCTTTTTTTACATCCAACTTATAAAATCTTTGCAACATCCTTTGGATTTACTTTTACTATTTATTTCTCAGTACACATGACTTGTATTACATCTTGCATGATTTATTTATACCACATGCTTCATGCTTGGTATTTTGGAACATTGTTTTTTCTATTTATGATTTCCAATTATCTTCCATTACTTTATCACTTTTTGTGCTTGTGTTGGACCTATCATGGGTTTTTTCATCACTTGGCACCTCTAGCAATCTTTAGTTCCTACTTCTATTGAGTTCATCCATTTCTAGCCTTCATACCTGATATGAAGAACATTTATATCTCTCAAAAATTCCCTCATGATCATATATCTATTCTATCCATCATTGTATCACACTCTTACATCTTTGAAAATTTCACTTATCCCACACCTCTCACCTAAGGGACACTTATCTCAGAGATGAGATCTCTCTCTCTCTCTCTAAGTTTGGTATGAAGGTAACTAAGTGTCTTAGTTTTTATATTTTCCTTTGTAGCGATTTGGTGTAAATACCTTGTGTTAGTCATCTTTGATACCCGCTAGATCAGATTTTTGAATCCATATGGAGGAGGAAAAGTAAAATCTAAAAGAAGTAAAAATAAAATTTAAAATTGTATTATGAAAGAAAAATCAATAAAAGGATAACACGAAAAAAGGAAATTATTAGAAGCAGAAAAACCCAATCATAAACATGAAAGATGTGATATTATCGTAGTTAACACTATTTGATATTTAGATTAAAAGATCAAACTCCGCGATTGGCCTTATTGCAGGGCTTGATGTTCTTTGGGGTGTAATAGGTTTTTTGAATAGGGTCGCTATACATCTCATATCTATCATTCAATGCCCCCAATTTCTCACACCAATACGTAATCCTCATAACAAGCCTGTACAACCTTGAGTAAGGTCTTGAGTAAAAGGGTTTTTTTTTAGGGAAGTAGGGTTCATAGTTACTATCATATTTTGTCATAGGTAACTATGGGCTAAATCATTATACTTCACTACTTGGCTTAAGCCAAACTCACTCCTTTGGGTTCCTATTCTATTTGATGTTGAAAAACAGTAGTCACGTCCTTTTGACTAGAGTGTTTTGTCTTCACTAAGGATCTTGTATCATCTGTAGTGCCTTACTTTGATCTCTATTTGTGTTCACTCCCTTTACTCCCCTTTATGGATATTTCCAATATTTAACCATGAGTTTACATTATTTCTATCTATCTCATATTTACAACAATTACTATATGTGAGTATGATTATAAAAATTTTAGGCCTTCCTCACAAATATTTTCACATTTATTCACTCTATATCTATGTAGCTTAGTCATGGAATTAGATAGCATTGTATTCTTTTGAGAAAACATAACGTGAGCATTGATTATGATTTTCCTTTCAATGTTTCTATTTTAGCATATATTATGTTTTATTTTCCTGTGCTTGAGATTTCATTTGATTTTTATCACACTTTCTCTACATATCCTTCATTTTCTTTGATTATCTTCATGGATTTTATTAGATGTCTCATAATCCTCATTTCACACATCTCTTGAATCTTTTGAGTTATTTCTTAGATTTTATGATGTGGCTTATAATTTCTTAGCATGTATTTTGAATTATTTGATTACCTTCTCAGAGTCTATAAGATTCCATTTTTTTTTCACATTTTTAACACATATTTTAATTTATATACTTTCGTATATTTTTCATTAGATGTCCCTTTTTAACATTTATCTTATTTTTACCTTTTATATTTTAATACATCATAAATATAATCACATTTGTACAAACATAGAAATAAAAACCATAGAGAAATCCAACCATACAAAATCACATAATTCATATACACATAGGCCAAAATATTTCTTCGCGCGCGCGTGTGTGTTTCAAAATGAGTACATCATGCAATCATCATATAATCCCACCATCTCTTATAGATTTCCTCTGCCCTTGAAAGGAGGAGGTGTTATGCTTTGTGCATATGGGGTTTGAAAATACACTAAGGTATAATGAGCCAAGGAGGTTACACTAGATCTAACACTTAAAGCTTCACCTTATTCCCTTTGCACCCTAATCTCTAGCATATTGATTGTATTTAGCACATGATGGGCATTGACTAACTATCCAACTTGGTCCATTGTTAGTGCTACCTATGTCTAACCTAGCATATGTAGATGGGTACCCATATATCCATGTTCTATAGTTGTGAGTGTCAATGTCCACTACCATAATAATTGAGCCGACTCTTTAGCTAACTAAAGCAAACCTATGTAATTTCCTACCAAGGGTGCCACAAGATTTGACATCAACCTTGCATCCATCCTCTAAATAATTAGGTCCATAACCTCATGATTTTTTCCTTATCAAAAGGCCATCTAATTGACCATAAGATCATTTACAAGACACAACACATGTAAAACATATTAAGAACTATATATACACTAATGTAATTTCTAGCATCTATTATCATAAACTATAGGAAAAGAAATAACTCAACCACTACACAACCATACCTCATTGATCGGGTACCTCTATGACTACCCCATCTTCCCATCCTCATAACACAATGTCATTTTTATCATCCCACAACCTCATAACAACCAATAACTATTATCTCTCTCTTAACTAGTAGCATATGTGTTTGTTTTAATAATCGTTTTGCTCTTACTAGATGTCTGGACAGATTAACACATATCTTATCACCTTAGGGTGAAAATTATCGTCCCCATGCTCATCTTAAATTCTACCCCTAGTCCCATCCATGGGGAAATTATATTATATCCTCTTCCTGACCTGAAGAACCTCATTTAGGGATGTCCACCACCTTGATGTTATGCACTTTCCTTATAGGTTCCTCCACTCTCCTCCATTGTTTCCTCCTTTGATCTTTCCTATGATGGTAAAGCCTTAATAGATGGAAAATAACCTCTAGTACCTCCCCTACTTATCCTAGTGGATCTTTAATATGTCATGATTAGTATGGAGGGACAAGTAATGACACAATTGGATGCGGTCTCCCAAATTTCCCTGACATTTTATCTGTAGGATGTGTCTCTACCCACTAGCTATAGTGACATATTATCTTAATGATGTACTATACCACTAATGTTTGGGCCATGTGTCCTATCCATTTATTGATCCCACATATGGATTTGATACTACTGATTTATTTACACAATGTGTAGAGTTGTAAAACAAACTCTAGCTCTTAGTGCCTCACACGTATCATAAAGGGGTCCCAACTAGTCTATATATAGAAAATATCTTGTATATTGATGACTATAAAAAAATATTGGGCCTAATCATCCTCTAATATCTCACATGAACCCTGCATAAATCATGGACTAATTGAACTCTAATAATTTCACTCTAAATACTCCAATGCATGTTGACAAGCCACTAAGTTAAACAAGGGTACTCCAATATTTGATTTTCAACATAGAAGTCATGTCATAACCATACTAATGACTACCTTATAGATATCTAAAATTAATGAAGCATATATAACATTGAGTTAGACTATAACTGATTTGAAGTGATAATCCTTGCACATATATCTCATTGTGCTAACTCTCTCTGCTCATTTTTTGCCTTGGGTATATCACAAATCATGCATGTCTACTATGTCAAAATTCCCAAAATGGCATGTAAATCCTCTAACATAAATGTCATATCTATTTTTTGATGTTATCATACCATCTAAAAGCGTTGGCATAATACTCCAACACACCAATAAACATCTATTTAAAATATGAGTCCAATGAAATTAGTGCCATCTCTATGATCCCTTTAAACTGAATGCTTGTAATTGGGTCCCATTTGCAATTGAAAAAATATCCAAAAATTTGATAATCATTTCACATTTACTAGCCTCAAGAGATAGATCATTTAAGGGATCTACAAAATATCAAACAATAAGCACCATTAGAATCAGTTAGATAAAAAAACATTACATCATCAAATATTAATAATAACATTAAAATAAAAAAACATCACATATTTATGTCATTGACCCTCTTTCCAGGTGATATTGTCCCTTGTTAAACATCAAACATTCTACTAAGAAATTAGCTCCCTCTTGCCAAACAACATTGGCCCTATAAAAATTGATCTCTTTCTATTGACAACATTGGCCATACTCTTTTCTCCCTAGACCATTGGTCATTCCCACATACAACACTAACCATGCTAACTTTTTTTACACCATTATCCAGCCTGTGATGTCATCTTCTTAATAGGGACAATACCATCTATAGAAAAGTTACACGCCATTTTTCTACTTTTTGTCAAAAATAAACCTAACAACTCTAAAATTTAAAATGCACCCAAACCCACTTAAACATTAACCCAATCTTCATTTTGACTATCTTTAGTGAAAGTTTATTTATCCAAATTTTCCTCAAGGAAAATTTTTACATTTTTCTCCTAACTACATGTTGTCGATAAAAAATAGACCGACAACTACTCAACCCTTTCTCCTAACGTAAAAGGTCAAGACGTAATCAAACCAGTGATGATGCTTAAGAATGGCTTAAGTGTGTGTAGTTTAAATATAGGTTAATTGTGGACCAACCTAAAGATCTGGGAAATTTTCTATCTCTTAAAAGCAAAGGGGATATACAAGTCAACAACAAGGAAACAAAATAACACACAAGAGAAGATACAACAAAACCACAAATTATTAATTCGGATATGATAGTGAGATCATTCAAATATCTTGAGATTTTTCCATTGTACTTCACATAAAACAATTGACCACTTATTGAAGAAATTGATTCCTTTGATAAGAAATTATTATCAACCTTTATTCGATAGAGTGAAGCCTATGGATTAGACAACCTCTTGAAAATGTGAAAATATAACTGGTGATTTATTAATCTCATTATTCCTGATTATTTGCCAACTAATGTAATAATCTTGAAGACAAAAACAAAAAACAAACGCAAGAAAAAGACATAACCATACTATTCACACATGTAACATATTTACACAATTTGCAAGAAGAAAATGAAAATATACATTTTGAAGAGAAATAGATTTGTATTTATGAAAAGTACAATGATCGCTAAAACAACGTCTAACAAGAATCATGATTCAAATCAAAGCCAACATGGCTGTCAATTTTGCATTTATCTTGAGATTGAAATGAATGTTGGTCTAAGAAAATGACTAATTATTAGCCATACGTGGGAGTGAGGAGTTGTGCGTAAGGGCACGCGCGCAAGGAAGAGGAAGTGAGAACAAAAAATTTGTAGAGGTACGTACACCACAAAGACACAGATCATCGCGCGAGGCTGTGCACATGCATGCAAAAGATTAAGGACTCAACCGATTTTCCAAGAGGGATAAAAATAGAAAAGTAGGGTTAGAGTGCCGCTCAAGCAAATACCATAAATAGAAAAAAGTGAGATGACTTAGTAGCCAAGAAAGGGCTATAGTTGGGAAACACACATGCAGGTCAAAGATAAAGAACATGCATGGAGAAGCCTAATAATAGGATTAATGCGGGTTAAAGCATGATGTATATTTAGATTAATCTATTATTAGCACAAACTTTAAAAAAATTTTAAGCTACTGTAAGCATGCCTATTGTTAAGAAGGTGCATGTAAGCGGTGAAGGGAAAGTCCCACCGAATATATACATATACATACATATACATATACATATACATATACACACACACATACACACACACACACACACACACACACACACACACACACACACACACACACACACACACACACACACACACACACACACACACACAGAGTACATCTTTGTAGAAGGAGGTTCTAGTAAGAGTTAGAGTCAACAACTCTAGGATTTTGGAGTTTGTATGAAGCAAGCATGGTTCAATACACTCATATGATGGCTGCAATTATTTAACTTATTTTTTATGTAATGGATTATGGTTATAATGGATAATTGTGTTTGGGTTGCTAAGTTGGATAGATCTAAGTATGGAATTATGAGAATTCAGATAGTATAAATCATTCTTTATGTCGATTAGTTTCCTTATTATATGTGTTGTTGAATTATCATGTTATGATTTTTCTCCATGCTTGAATGGTTGTTTTGTTTATGAATATAATAAACATGCATGTTAACATCTTGCTAAATATAACAAAGGAGGAATATAGTGGTCGTGTGCACTTTGCGTGAGCTTTTAGACTTGTTTGGATGAGGTGTAAGTGTGCATAGCTATATTGGGAAATAAACATGACTACATTTTGGTTCCATTTCTAGGACATCTTTTTTATTTGTCTACCAGGATGTTGCATGTAGATGGTGTTTCGACTATCCTTGGAGAATATTAAAACTAGATTTATGATGGCCAAGATGATTTTGCACAGAGATATATCGCTGGGACTGATTTTAACACATGGAAGTGGGTGGAAGACAATATTTATGACTGGTTGTATGGGATGTTCTTCAACTTCTTCCTAGTAGAGTTGTACTAGTGGTTGACAACTTACACAACCAATAGAGGTATCCAACCAACAAAGAAAGCTTCGACGCATGAAGATTACCAAACACTTTTTGATTCAGATAAGACGTGGACTAAAGCTTTGGATCATTAGTGGGAAGGTGCATTGCATAGATATACTTTGGAGTATGAAATTTCAACATACTCTTTCCCAGAGGAAACAAAGTTTTGGTTCTTGCGTGAGCCAAGGGGATATTTTCTACACATAATACCCTTAACTATCAAGATCTTGATGGTAGAATTGGGAATTGAGAAATCACCTATGGAAAGCTAAAACCCCACCACATGTAGGAGAAAGAGTAGGTTTGGGAAGGATGGCGGAAGATGTAGTGGAATAAAGATAGAGAGGAAATATTTCTCAAGTATAATGAGGCATGACAGAGGGTAGTTGATGAGGTGTTGAGGTCAAAAAGAATGATTAGTAGCGGAAGTGATGAGAGCCATGTGGAAGGCAAGGGACCACAATATTATGTCCTCCGGAAATTAGGAAAGTGAAGTAGAGATACCCCATCGACATCTGATTAGAGTGAGTCTGAGGAGATAATGAGAACCGCGGGCACACATATGACCTAGCCTAGCTACCTAGCCCTTGCGTAAGGTGTTCCAAATCCAAAGGTAATTTTAGAAAAGCATCATAGTTAAGGCCATCATGGAAGATCTCCTCATTGGGTAGGAGACTTAGGCAAACATATTTTAGTAACCACTCAGGAGGCACGCCAGATTAAGGATGCACACATGGTAGTGTAGTAGACACTTGTGTTTGGAACAAGTTTTTTTGGGGGTATTTTTTACGGGCACACATGGATAAAGTGTTAGCACATAACCCATTTGAAGCAATCCTATAGGTTTTGTTGTAGGAAAAAAAATTGGTGTCCAGTTTGGGACACAAGGAAGTAGGTCACACGAAGAGGATTTTGAGGAAATCTTGGTAGGTTAAGGTTTTTACTAGGATAAGGCACATCATCATAAGAAAAGTCTATTTTGAGATGTGTCTTCAATTTTAGAGCATAGCTGAGTATGTCCAAAAGTGTGAATTGTTCTGTAGAAATATATAACGCTGATACCTGACACATCCATGGTTGCTACCCGATGCATCTCTAACCCTAATCACGTCCATGGTGGCGGATCTGCTCCTGGATGGGAAAACAATGCGGCTGCTACAGGCTCTGAAGCGGGTAAGGGTTTCACGGGCTACACCAAGGATAGGGTGGGCAGTGGATCTCCTTCCTCCCCTAACGATGGACAGACTCGTAATTCGTCTCCTACATGTAAGGATGCAACGAGAAACCTATAGTTGGAGGTGGTAAGGCTTTGGAGGTGACTCAGCCCATCTTGGATTAATATCACTTTTACATCCTCTGAGGATGGCAACACAATCATTGGTTAGGCTCCCTCTAGTAGAGATGGGGCACCTGTACTAGGAGTTCACCATGCTCTTGACGGGAGGCCAAGGTACATCTATCATGACCCCACTGTAACCTCATTCAAGGATGCATTAAGAGGCACTAGTTCTCCTATGAAGCTTGCAAACAATACCCCATGCATAACATTTGGGGAGGAGGAGGAACATGCTCTAATCTGGATTCAGAGGACTCTGGCCCAACCTTCACCTACACGCAGGAAATCCATTGCTTGTGGGAGATTAGATCTGTGTGCTAAAGGTTCATTGTGATTCAATAGCTGATAAAAACTCCATTTCCCAAGCTTTGGGTTTGCCAATCTAAATACCTGGACCCTGGTTCCCCTCTTTTAAGGAGTCTTTTTCATGCAAACCATCCAACTGCCCCATTTACCCCTCCAATTCTGGAGTGGTGAATGTTTGAAATCTATTGGAAACACCTTGGGAACTACACTTTTTATAGATTCTCAAACTTCTGTTTACACCCACACTACCTATGCTCAGATCTTGGTGGAACTTGACATGGCTAAAAACCTCCCTGTAACCATTGATCTTAGAGTTAGAGTCACAACCTTTGTTACGAAGGTCTTCCATTTCAATGCAGAAGGTGTTTCTGTTTAGGTCACACCTCTATTGATTGTGGGATGGCAAAGTGCCAACATGAGAAACGCAGTTGGTGGAAAGATGCCCTCTCGGAACATTTGGTTTTCGATGCAAAAGAGGACCTTGAATCAAATTCAAATGTTGAGGTTGAATCTGAATTTGTAGAAACCCTTTATCGAAAATCCTATTGCTGACAGCAAAGAAAATGCAACAGATTTATCTCATTTAGTTGTTGACAGCGAGGAAATTTAGTCGGAATTAGCAACTAAGGAAATTTCTCCTTTTTCTATCCCTCCATTGGTGGAGGCATCATCAGGTTGGGTAACGGTCCATAAAATGAAAAATTGTGTTTTAAAGAATGCCACTTCTCCACCTTGATGATTTGATTCTCTTCTGCTGTTGGTTGTTCTACATTGTTCCTTGTCTTTGGTAGCAATTTTGGCTCTGCAATGATGCTCCGGTGTTGTTGTAGACTGGTTGCTATTCATCAGCTATTTTTCAGTGGGATTGTTGTTGGATGTTGGTAATTTTCTGATCAGAATGTTTTCTGTTGTTGGGATATCATGTTCTATCCTGGCTATTAGCCTTTCTGTACAAGGGTATAGTCCCTTTTTCAAAAAACTATTTACCCATAATAAAAAAACAACCCCTGATAGAAAGGTAAGTATGTTTTCCACAACACTTCAAGGGTGCACCATAGTTGGTACATAAAATACGATCCACACCAGACTGCGGTAGATTATGATGCACTGTGCACTACCTTTTTGAATGAGTTCCAAAATCTAGAGTTTGAGTAACAGAGTATTAGCACGCTGAAGGACATTAAAAAGGGCTTATCAGAAAGTATGAGGGAGTATGATTCTCAATTTAATAATTTGTTGTCTAAGTTATCCCATGACATTCATTAGATCCATCATGCAAAATGATTCGTTAGAGGCTTACTGACTCCATTTTGAAGGGCCTTGTCACATAAGACATTTACTAATCTGTGTGAAGCTTTGGAAGAAACTTTGTGCACTAAAGTAGTTGGGAGTGCAGATACAAAAGTGAACCCCTTTATTTAGGTGCAAATAATAGCTATGGCTAAACAGTTGGAAAATATATTTGTAAATTAGGTGCATGAGACACACAGTGGGTTATGGTGTATCAATTGTGAGGTGGAAGGGCATACTAGGGATAGTTTCTACACAGGAATATGTGCACACTGCTACAATCTTATGAGATTTTCCACAAGAATCGTGATGTCTAGAATTTCCCCCTTTTGTAGTGTGTAGCAATTAAATTTTTTTATATTGCAAGATTTACGATACACATACCCAAGATATAGTTGACTATCATTTGATATACCATATTCATGAGGAATGTGAGACTAGAATGTGACATACCACTATGGAAAGTAGCTCCCAGGAACAAGAAGCCAAACCTATTGAAGGGAACAATAATGGAGATGGTGGGTTCTAAGGTTGATATATGAGCAGAGTCCGTGGTGGTAGATGAATGTTCACGCACGTGAATTGATATACTTGTGGGTCCCCAAATCATTACCAGTGTGAGTGTCTTAAGAATCAGGTTTGTGCATACTGTGGAAAGGTGCACAAGGCTGAGGTCTATCCAAACCTCTATGAACATATGTATAAGAACAAAAAGGAAAAAGTTGTGGGGATGATGAAGGTGGAGCATGCGAAGCCTAAAAGGTGGACACCTAAGAAGATGGCTGATCCAAATCTCCATCCTTTATTAGTTACTATACACGTAGAAGTAGCGCACATGTGGGAATCTATTTAAGTGAAGCCCCTTATCAGGAGGGATGCAATTATACATGTTAAATATATAGATGTTTCTCATCAGAAGAAGGTATATCAAGAGACCATAGGAGTCATCAGAGACTTGTATGGTGATATCTAGTGCCTGAAGGAGAATGCACGCAAGAGGGAGTTCACGAGGGGAACCAAGCTTCCATAAAAATATGTTGATGATTTGAAGGAAGCATGAAGGATGTTGTGCCAGGAGAATATCATTCCTTTGTTTAGAGAATGGTCACAAAGGAAATTACAACGCGCATGAGTTGAGCACAAATGTTAGATCCTCCATGCCAATTTTCCACCACAGAACCACGAGTATGACAAAAATATTGCACTAGATGCAGTGATTAATGGTTGGTTGGTAAGTAATATTTTGATTGACATAAGGTTAGATGTCAATATTACCACTTTGGAATCCTGGAATCAAAGGGGTAGACAACAATTGCAACCATCCTCCAATGTAATTTATATGGAAAATAAAATAAGGGACATGCCTATTTAGGTACTCAAGGATACTTTAATCACTATTTAAGGAGAAAACTTCACATGAGATTTTGAAGTATTGGAGATGGCTAAAGTAGATAACTTTCCACCACTTCTTAGATGTCCATGGTGTTATGTGAACAATGCAGAATTGCATTTTAATACAAGATATATCAGTTTTGAGAACAAGGAGGAGCGTGTTGTTATACCCCTAGATGATGTGAAGGTTGCACCATATATTTAGCCTATGAGTGAATAAAAAATAATAGGATTTATGTACAAACAGTGCATGGGCCAGAGAACGTGGAACCCTCTAAATAAGGCATACTTCAGTGGGAAGATACACAATCTATTAATAACACTACCAGTGTTGCCTGTGACAATTGGACCCATAACACATATGAAATGGTTAGATGTGAAGTTAAGGGAAGATTCATTTGGATGATTAAGCCATGCATGATTAGGTGCTTGGGAAAAAATCAATTACCAAAGTATACCAGGAAGATAAAATTGACTTGTTCTTGCATGCCATGGAAGACCAATGGAAGAATGAAGGGGATAGAAAAAATATGATGGTGTATACATTACGTGGCATAGAAGCACACTGGTGGGTGACACACAAAGATAATCTTTTGGGCTGGCGCAAGGTAAGGGTAGCCTTTTCTGACAAGGTTTACCCGAATTAATGGTTTATCTCTTGTACATGAGCATGATGGAAAGAATCCTTCTTTGTTACATGTCTACAAATGTGAGAGGCAATGGACGTAAGGATAAGAGGCTATACCACCATCTCTTTGGGTACATAAGTTCTACTCTACTCTACGTGGATGCGTGTGGGCATTGTATGTGCATGTTAAGCTCAAGTAAGAGACTACAAGTTGGTGAGACATGAATAAAGGTATGACTCACACTTTTTTTTTATTTTTCCAATAATCCAATAATACATGATGCCTTACAGATAATGAAGCGCATCACACTGGGAGATAACAAAAAAGTAGAAGAACTCATGGTTTAGTTAGAAGAACCTGAGACTGAGGTGTGTGAAGAAGTGTTGGAGATAAAATAGATTCTCTTAAGCTATGCATGGAAATAAAAAGAAAAAGGTAAGATGGTATACCTCATTGATGATGAAGAAGTCAAGAACCTAGATATTAGCAATATAGAGGGTGCACATGAAGTGATGGAATCTGTAAATGAAAAAGCACACGCATACCGTGTTCCTATGAAGACTAAGAAGGTTAATATTGGTACCGAGGATGCACCTAAGGAGGCTATTGTTAGAGACTATTGGTTAGAAGAGGAGGTTGTGAAGGTCATTGAGCTATTGCGTGACTTTTAGGACTTGTTTCTAAGGGGTTACTATAAACTTAAATGTGTCCACTCCTCATTAGGATAAATTATGATTAAGCTAAAGGAAGGCATGAGTATGGTTTGGAAGAGGCCTTATTGAATAAATTTGAACCTATACAAGAAGGTGAAAGAAGAGATTGACAAGATGCTTAAATCAGAGATCATGGATCCTATTGAGGAATCTAAGAAGGTAAACCCCATGGTGATAAGTATAAAGAATTATGGTCATATCAGGATCTATGTTGACTAAAAGGTACTCAAAACTTCATGTGTCATACATCCTTTTCCTACACCATTGACATAAGAGATTATTGAAGAATTTTTGTGGCGTAAAATCTATTCATTTACTAATGGATTCTCAGGGTACCACTAGGTGCACATTGTACGTAAGGATCAGGAAAAGATCACTTTCACCATTGAATGGGGAAGTTTTGCATATATTGTGATGCTATGTGGATTGAAGAATTCCCCAAAAATATTCTCACACATAGTTCTGTAGACATTTCATAACTTCATTCATAAGTTTCTGCATGTCTATCTGGATGATTATATCATCTATGGGCTAGTAAAAGATCACTATGATAATATGAGATTGATGTTTAAAAGGTGCATGCAATTAAGCATCTCTCTCAACATTAAGAAGTGCATATTTTCAAGCAACTTTGGTACTTTACTTGGGCACATCATTTTTAAGGAAGGACTATTGGTAGACCCTATTAAGATTTTTGTAATTTTGGGATTGGAAGAACCCACCAATCAGAGTGAGGTACACAAATTCTTGGGGCATACTAGCTATTACAAGAATTTCATCAAAGGATATACAAAGATTGCCATGCCCTTGGAGGAATCACTCAAGGCTAAGGTAAATTTTTATTGGGGTGATGCGTAACATGCATTTGATACATTGAAAGAGAATCCTACCACTTCCTTGATCTTGTGCTTCCCTTCATGGAAAAAAATTGTTTCATGTACATGTAGATGCCTCTGGCATGGCTATTGGCATAGTCTTGGCACAACTAGGTGAGGGAAATGTAGATCACTCAATATGCTTTACATGTAATAAGTTGACACCAACATAGTAAAACTACACAACCACAAAGTGTGAGGCATTATCTATGATCTATACGCTTCATAATTTTAGAAAATATCTATTGGCCACACCATTTATATTTTATAAAGATCATATGGAATTGAAGTAATTAGTCAATAAACCTATTTTGCAAGGGTGCATTTGCTAGTGGATACTTATTTTCTAGGAATTTGATTTTACAATCGTAGTAAATCCAAACAAGAGAAATTTGGGATTTGACCATTTTCCAAGGATCAAATCTGGGGAGGAAGTGCAGAGCGTTGAAGACACTATGCCTGATGCACAATTATTCAGATTTAATAGCATGCCAACTGGTTAAGAACATATTGCAGTATTTTTGTGCATTGGACTTGTGCTAGAAGGGATGAGGACCTTAGAAAAGAAGCAACTTAAATTTTTGATGTGCCATATCAACTCATTAGAGGAGACCAATAAATATGGGGTGAGATGAGGTCTTATGCAGATGTGTTATAGAACTTGAGTGTGAATCCATTATAGAAGAAATTAATGAAGGGATAGCCAGAGGCCATTATGAAGGACATTTCATTACATGCAAGATCCTTTTAGTCGGCCTATGGTGGGAGACATTGTAAAAAGATAGTATGGATTTTGTAAAAGCATGTGATCACTGTCAGACAATTATAAATCTTGGAAATAGAGATGAAAGACCTTTGAGGCCTATAGTAAGAGGAACCTTTAAAAAAGGGAAATTTATTTTGTAGGACCTATTGCACCACCCAAGTGCAAGATAAGGAAACACTACATACTAATAAGCACTAAATAATTAACAAGGTGAGTAGAGGTTGCACCTGTAAAATATTGCATGACATAAACAACAGTGAGGTTCCTTTGGGAGAATATTATCAATAGGTATGGATGCCCATTAAGTCTAACAAGTGATATGGGAACTCACTTTTTGAATGATACCATTAGAAATTTATAGGTAAATTTTATGATGGTACACCATAAGACTACCCCTTATCACCCTCAGGATAATGACACTACTGAATCTTTTTAAAATATCTTGGGACAAACACTAACAAAGATATATGATGTTGGGCGAAAGGAATAGGATGAAAAGGTATAGAATAAACTATAAATGGTTGAACAAGGTCACACCCTTTTAGTTGGTTTTTGGCATGGAGGCTTTATTACATGTGGAGTTTATGTTATCATCCTTGCGTATTATGTGTGCAAGTGGATTGGACGATGAATAGGCCATGGATGAGTGCATTAAAAAGTTGATGCAATTGGGTGAGAGGCACACCATTGTGCATTTAATTCAGAAGACAGAGAAAGGCATGACAAAAGGATTGGCATAATAGGCATATCAAAATCAAGTCTTTTACAATTGAAAATATGGTGCTTATGTATGACTCCAAGTTTGTGCGCCACCTAGAAAATTTGAAATTCAATTGGTTAGGACCCTTTGTAGTGACCAACATACTAGAATTAGATGCATTATAATTGTAAGTGGTGGATGGCGCTTTGTTGTCCTGAGTGAATTCAATGGGATTAGGTTGAATCCCTACTATAAATAAGCTTCCTTTATATATGTAATAAGGTATTATTACCACTTAAATTAGATTTTCCTTTCATGGTTTTGTTTTGTTGTAATAAGAACATTCACATACAGGAGCTAATTACTACTTATTGAGTCAAGGAGCTTATATTTTATGTAATGGATTATGGTTATAATGGATATTTTTGTTTGGGTTGCTAAATTGGCTAGATTTTAGTATGGAATAGTGGGAATTTAGATAATGTTGATCATTCTCTATGTTGATAAGTTTTTTTTTATTATATGTGTTCTTGAATTATCATGTTATGATGTTTCTCTGTGCTTGAATGGTTGTTTTGGTTATGAATATAATAAACATGCATGCTAACATCTTGTTTTGAATAACAAAGAAGGGACATGGTGGCTACGTACACTTTAGGTGAGATTCCAGATTTGTCTAGATGAGGTGCTAGCATGCATAACTATATTGCGCAATAAATAGAACTACATTGAAGATATCATTCAAGGCCCGCTCTGAATATGACAAATAAAAATATGCAATCAACTTAGATGAGATACATAATAATAAATCAGATAATCAGTAAAATAATATTAAAACTGGATATACCTGTTGTATTAGAAATTCACACTCAAACCCCAAAACAATGTCATCATAACACCTATAAGATCACTTATCTTAGAAAACCATTTGCACAAAAATATTCCTTATGAAATAAGCTTCACAAATTTCTACAATACCTGATTTCTCATTATCAAAAATATATCTTCCAAGTCCTTCTATAATCTTCCTTTGGCAAAATCAGTTGTAACCGGTTTGACCCCAAATAAGAAAATAAAATAATAAAATATTACCCTCTTTTTAGTGAGACTTCATAATAATTTATTAAATATAAGTGAAAGGACCCAGGTAACTAACTTTTAATAATATGACTTTTCAAAGTATGAGTTATGAGACAAGCTAAAGGGGCCCACATTAATATTAATTCATTGGATAAAATATAAAATGCATCCATATGGAATTCCAATAATTTAAAATAAATTCTCCATTATATTCTGAAAATGATCATCAAACATCATGAAAACATTTTTTTTTCATCATCAAACCACACATATATAAAAAATAAAAAATCTAGAATCATCATATGTCATCAAATATAATCAAAAAACTATTCAGTAATGCAAGTATTCAGCCAAATCCATGTCCATATAGAAAATAACGAGTCATATCATAATAAAATACTCATCTCATGTAAGATCAAGAAAAGGGGGTCCCAAATTCCATCATTAATTCTACACATTCATAAGGTTCAACTGGAAGTGTAGTGCGAGTGATAACTCCTATATCTTCCTCAACTTTCAACTTCACCCTCTTCAAAGCTCCAGTCACCCTAGGCATTGTGGAAGAGGACCTAACACACTAAGAAGGGTGGTCCTGAATCATGTGAATGTAAAAATCAGGATTGTCTAAGTAATAGTGGTTGATTTAACAAGTGTTAGGGACATT
>CM034146.1:285518422-285533040 GCA_019776745.2 Taxus chinensis
TCCCAACAAGCAGTTGTCAACTATGTTGTTCTGTTCAGTATCAAATCGCATCCCTCAAATTCGGGTTTTCTCCTTCACGATATTTTTTCAAACTCGACTATGTGACAGTTTATGAGTGTTTCCAAGGCGACCTAATTATAAATTTATTTACAAGACTTCTATTGAACTGCCCCCCCATGATTTTGTGGGCATTTTGGTCACGTTTTGTCTTGCTGCGTGGATTCTCTCTCCTTACATACGTTTTTTTTGGATGCGTATTCTTCTCAAATTTCTATTATCCTGTTCCTTGTGCTTTTTCGATGTCTCTGTCCTTTTGGTGCCCCATCTTTCACGCAGGCTGTAAGGTTGTTTTAGAGGTTGTGCAGTCGGGCCGTGTCCTTTCTTTCAGTAATGTGCTGGACATTTTTCATTAAAACCATATTGTGCATACGTAGTCTTGCCAGCACCTGAGACCACCGTTCTTTCCGTCAACGTTTCTTATAAAATGGAGCTCTCTGCCCAGGCTAAGCATAGACGAGAATGGAGCTTGAGTGCCCAGCCTATAAAAAGGGGAGATTCGACCTGAGGATTGTCGGTTGATGGTCCAGGCGGTGTCTATGAAACCTTTTGAATCTGGAGAAAAAGGCAAGATATTTCTACACTTTTCTACTGTTATTTTATTTAAAATTATTGCGAAATCGAACCACTTTTTCCTTGCATTGATTTGTCAGTTGGATGTCATGATGGGAGATTTCCCCTTTCTGCTTGTTTCTTCTTGTTTTAGCTTTTATCGTTGTCAGTATGTTGGTCGAAAGGATGCGTGTGCCCTCTCCTCTGGGTGTTATGTTTCTCTTGCTCGAGTGATAGACCTTCGTCTGTTTGTTTATGTATTTATTCTTCTCTGCGATTGAGTTGCAAGTTATTATGTTGATCAAACTAGTATTTTCGATATCATGGAAGTAAGTTTACGATAACTATGAAGCTCCTCCCTAGCACCCAAGTTTGTCTTTTGACATTTTTTTTTGTTATCTCCTTCGCAAGTCCCTTTGATAACCTTTTGGCATCGAGAAAGAAAGGTTGTAGGATTAGTGTGATCAATGCTTGGGCTAGCCAGCTTAGAGTTTTGGTATTAAAACTTTTAGAATGAAAAGGTTTGTGTGCAATGTGTTTTCCATCTCACGTGTTTAGACTCTTATATTATCTTTCATCTTGTTTCTAGGATTTTAAGGCCATCCTCAAGAAGTACCTTGACCATCCCTATCAACTTGAACCATAACTAGCTTTTCGGATCAACTAAGCTTGAGGTTTCATTGTGCGAATCCAGTACCTCGTTGACACTAGAATAGTTTTGGTCTAATCCCCCTCTCAGAATTATTGTTGATGGCGCTCTTCTATTTTTCCTAACTTGCATTATTTCTCCTTTGTAGTGTTAACGCTATTAATTAATATTGGTCAGTTTTTATGCACGTAATTACCTTAATATTTTGTGATGGAAATTTCCTTAAATGTGATTAATCTTCGGGAAAAAAAAAACTCACCTTTCATTTGATAGTCTTATGGATTCATAGCGGAAGGTTTTGTTTTGATAATGTCACTTAGAAATTATGTTTGTATCTATGTGTGACGGTTGACTGTGTTACCAAGGGTTGCCTTAAAATATGGTTGTTTTGGGAAATAGGTAATTTATTTTAAATTAACCAAACATTAGAATTGTTGTGGAGGTTTGCAAATCTTTAGTGTTATAAAATTTGTTGATGACATTATTGTATACTCTTGTTTGACGGAACTCCCTTCTTCTCTCGCGTGTTTGCTACTAGCCTGTAAGACATTGGCCCTTCTTGAATGATTGGAAAATCTTTGTAGTTAATGGTCAAAACTAGTATACTTTGCCTTCGCTTCGAAACTTATGTTGTGTGTATACTCTATTTGATTTCCGGTTTGAAACTCAATTATACATGGCTTTTTGTGTTAATTTTTGAAACCCGTGGTTCCCCTTTCTTGGGCCGATCAACTCTTGTTCTTTTAGAAATATATTATTTTAGCCTATGCGTTTGGTACCTTTGATAAATTTCTAGATGGTTGGTCTATATATATCAAATCTCAATCTTGTAATTATTATTTAATTACTTACTTGATGGGAATTCTGTTTTTGCTAGATTGTTTATTTCTCCTTATAGGGCCAAGGGCCATTCTCATACGATTGCTATACTTTCGTTGCTTTTACTCCTAACTGAAGTACAAGGTCTTCTCCTTCTTTGATTGGCATGATAGAGACTTTATTATAACTTGATGTGTTGATAGTGTTTAGAGGTTTGACCCAATTCTTGTAATAAAGTGCTTCCTTTTGTGGTATTGTTAGATAATAGTTATGGTGGTTTTGTGTAGCCTTATCTTGCTCAGTTCTCATGAACTGACTCTTGTGGAAAAATTTGTTGCAGATGGATTTTGCGAGTAGATGAGGGATAGACTTGTAGATTTTTACATCAACCTCAGTTGAGAAGTTCTTTTGCATGAATCCTTTTTATATTGTTCAACTATTGATAACATCTAGTGGAAAATTTTAGAAGAGGATCAATGTCTTAGTATATTGTATCGTGGATTATGTCGTCTTAACTTTGGAACCTTGAATTGTCTGTCTATCTTGGAAAATATAAGAAAGTTGGATTACCGCTTGTTGAGTGACCTTAATGGATTATCGGTATTCTAAGAGTTGATGTAACCTTATTTCATTTTCGTAAATGAATAATGCTAAACTTTATCCCTACGATTAAATGTTGAGTTAAATCTTTCTAAGACTTAGTAATAGTGTGTTATAAGTAAAATAAAATGGGTTGTTTAATACTTATAGAAGTTAAACTAAAATTTATATTGCAAATAAATTAGTGTAGAGGTGACCAACTTGAGAGCATGTAATTCCATAAGTGATCAAAGATGAAACTATCCTTTGTTAAGTAACATTATATAACTTGATATCCCTAGCTACACTAGTGAACACTATCCCTTTCATGGTGAAATTCTTAAACGAACTTAAAGGAAATCTATGGTTAGTTCTGGAAGATAATAAGATTTAATAAGCAGGAGGATAACACTTTAGAAACCACGCAATCTATCTCTCAGCCATTGGAAGGTAAATTGTTTTATTTTTTATAAAACTCATTTAGTAAAGCCTAAGTAAACTCTTTAATAATTATGGTTAAGTTTTCAAGTTTCAATTATATCTTGGTAATAGCTAATGAGGTCTTAAAGATGATTTCAACTCAACCTTCTCCCTCTAACCTTTTTCCAAGGTGCCTTGTCTTTCTTCTCTTAAGTATGTTGAAAGCAAACCCATGTTGTCATATGGGCATGAACAAGTTCTAGTAGCGTAAGTGTAAATAGATGGTCTTGTGGAATTAAATTACCCCTTTCTCTAAATAAACGAATTAAGTAAATAAATGTCATAATAGAGAATTTTTAAAGATGATTACTCAGTGTAAAAAGAATAAACTTAGCTTGGTAAGATGAATTGTATGAATCATATCTTGAGCCTCCTTGAAAACGTAAGCTAAGAATTGCAAGATGTCTTTTTAAAATAAATAACCCTCAAGAATATCTCATTGTGGTTGGCCCTAACTGTAAGTGTGTTCTGTGGTTGGACTTCTATGTTGTCCTGTCAAAAAAAAAAAAAAAGTGTATTATCCTTTTGGGTGTGAACGTTTCCGTGCTGACCTTGTGGTCATCCCCGTAACAAGTGGTTCCCAGAGTTGGTTGTAACTTTGTGACGACATGTTGTGTCGTGTTATGTGTCGAAGCAAGTCAAAAAAAATATATCCTGTCTTTTACTGTGTTGTTCGTGTGTGAATTTTTGGGTCGTTACATGTTTCTTCTTATTTTAGGCAATGTATTGGTTAAGTCAATTCAAAATGGAACAGGAGGAACAGTTCCACTATTCCCCCTATTCCTCGCCTCCCCGTGTGTTCTTGATTAAAAGTAGACCAACAACTAATCGACCCTTTTGCCTAGAGCAAAAGGTCTAGATGGAATCAGACCAATTTAATCGTAGTTGTACTTAAGCATGGGTAGCTTAATATAGGTTAAACATGAGTCTACCTAAGATCTAGGAAGCTTCTATTTCTTAGCAGCAAAAGAGGATATACATAATAAACAAAAGAACGAAGAGACACACAAGAAAATACAACAAGACCACATAATATTAAATCAGATTGATGATGAGATCTTTCATGAACCTTGTTCACATTTGTATAAATGATGATCACTTATTAACCAAACTGATTTCTCACATGAAAAAGCTATTATCAACCTTTATCCGACAGAGTGAAGCCTATTGATTAGGCAACCTCTTGCAAAAGTGAAATTTATAAGTGATATATTTCATCTCTTATTTGCCATTACTTATCAAATGATGTAATGATCTTGAAGATGAAAACACAACAACAAACTAAAGAAAAGAACACAATCATTATTCACATATAAAACATATTTACACAAGTGATAAGACTAAATTGAAAATAAACATGATGAAGAGAAATAGATTTTACATTTATGAAAGTGTACAATGATTGCTAAAACAATGACTTAACAAGAGTCATGATTCAAATCAAAGTCAATGTGGCTACTGTAGACACCAAATTTGGGTCACACTCCCCTTGGTCCCCTTTAATTAAGTAACATGACGTATTCACCTAACCATGACCCCTTACCCCGTATTCATATTAATTTAATTACTTACAATTGAATTAATGTGCAACCTCACATTATTGATTAATTTAATTATTTTAATTAAGTTAATTTAACCTTCACACATCCACACCATCAAGACACCTCGCCCTGGACCCATTCCAGGGGCATTTAACTCATAATGACCAAGTCATCACTCCCAGTACTAAGTCACCACATGACCTAGCTAACTAAGACTTCTTCCTAAAACTAACTAGACTTATTCTATGATCTTCCTACCTTTTCTAACGAGAACTCCACTTCCCTGAGTGGACCCAACTTGGAAAGCACGCCAAATCTAGGAAGATCTGACTATTTTTGGTAAAAAGGACTATTTCACCCTAACGGACGTTGGTTTACCCTCGGTCAGTGCCGGTCAACTAACTGCCATCGGTTCCTTTATATACAATTTTACAACTCTTTACACTGGCTGGTCATTCGGTTATTGGAGTTTTATTGCTATCAAGCTCGAATCTTCAAGCCTTCCTCCATCCAGATGATAAACATTCACAACCACAATGTAAGAAAAGTAATTGGTTCTCCTCGTAGAGAATTGGGATACTCACAAGAGCACACAGGTTGTACTGTCGCGACACTGGACTCAAGCACCTCTTCTCCGATTAACCATCAATCATATCCACTCACAGGATCTACAAAACACCAAGTACTGTGATTTTAATCATTTGTGTTTATTCTATTGTAGATCTCTTGCTTCTTTCAGTATTTCATTTCTTTTGTTACTCGTATACCACCTTCTTCCCACCAACCCACTATTCAACCACCCCAAGCCTTTTCACCCTTCTTAACCTCCTTCTTAGTATTTCCTGAGTCTTCTCAACCATATTACGACCCAAACCACACTACCCTCACTCTCTGTGCAATCACAGAGAGCCTCAAAAACTAATTTTTAGTAGTTTGTCACCCATTGCCCCTACCGATGTCAGTTTCCTGACCATCATCGGTTTCAACCCCATACCAATATCGGTCACTCGACCGATACTAGTCTCTGTGTTATTTTATATTCTCATACCAGCAAGCTTCACACTCAACTAAAACCAACCCAGATCTCAACCAATCAACCCCATACCCTTACTAGACCTCTGACAGGCATGCCTAACCTGAACAAACCCTAGTTCTAATTAGATTTAGTGTTGCATTTCGTATTTAGCATTCAATCTAGTGTATTATGTGTATGAGAAGCCTAAATCATTACATCACAATAGGACCTATTTATTTCATTTTCGTATTCACCTTAACTTGTTATTAAACAGTGGATTAACAACCTCTCTAGGAAGCACCACGCTTCCTGGATCTAGCATACGATGCAGTCCATTGTCATATGTTATTTAATACTCTTTTGTGGTCTTGCTTTGCATCTACAAGTAGTCCTTCCTGGACAAAAAGGAGTTCTCTATGATCATCTTGGACAATGTCAAAAGCACACGCATTCTA
The DNA here is from genome assembly GCA_019776745.2 of Taxus chinensis. Taxonomy (NCBI): domain Eukaryota; kingdom Viridiplantae; phylum Streptophyta; class Pinopsida; order Cupressales; family Taxaceae; genus Taxus; species Taxus chinensis. Next base: position 285,524,570 of record CM034146.1, read on the forward strand.
CCTTCTACCTTTGTTTCACAAATATTCCTTCTTAATGATTTACCCTCTATCTGTTTCGTCCTAGAAAGCTTAAACTTATTGGTGAAACAACTACAAATTTGCATTCATCTTGAGATCGAAATGAAGATGTCATTCAAGGCCTACTCTTGATATGATAGATAAAAATATATAATCAGTTAGATGAGATGCAAAATAATAAATCAGATAATCAGAAAAATGATATTAAAACTGGATATACTTGTTGCATGTGTGTTTAGTGTCTCTTGGTTTTGTCGTATCCTACTTTTTTTGAGCTATCTCTTTGCTTGGTTTTGCATTTCCCTTTTCCTTATTCGAACTGTGTTGATTTCATGTGCTTTTTTTGCTTTCAAATCTTGATGGTCGAGCCCTATGTTTCCTTTTATTGAATTGTGTGCTTGGATTGCTTAGTTATGCTCTTGTTGCTCGGGGTTTGCATTGTCATTTAATTACATTATTTTTCTTCTCTCATGAACTCATTGTGTGAGTCACGTTTTTACTTTGAGTGTTGTAGTGTGTTGTTTTTTGTGCCTTCCTGAGCTAATCCATGTTTTGATTGTGTTTTAGCTCCTTACCTTTTGACTGGTCATTGTTCCTAGCTTGGTCAAAGGTATTTTGTTGTTGCCTTTGTTTTTTAGTTGGCCCTTTCTTTGAGTCAATCTGATTTAACCATGAGTCAATTATTATTACTTTACAAATCTATCTTCATTCACAACCTAGGGGCTAAGTTGTTTACACTTTTGTGTTGCCTTGAACTTTGTGCTTGGACTACATTTTTCTTTTGCATTGAAGCCTAGATCTTCCTGCATGTCTCTGTTCTATTTCCTCATCTCTTTTCCCTTGTTTTGGGCTCGTCGCCACTTAATTTGTGTTGGGCTCTCTTCGGGTGACTCTACCTCACCAATCACTTCTTCCTGTTGTGATTATTGAGTCCTCCTTAGGACTTGTCCCTCTACCTTGACTTCCGTACCAAACTCATCTCCTTTCCCTCTTTTTGACCAAATCTTCCGCTTAATTAAAATCTTACCCATTTTCTTTAAAACATTTTTTTTTAAATCAGTGGTTTATATTATTAAGTGGGAGTTTCTTGGTATAGTTGTGTATTCTTTCAAATTAAGGGTTCAGTTTTAAGATTGTATGTGGAGGGATTTACAATTAGAAAAAGAAAAAGAAATTGTTAGATCTTAGCTTAGTAATTAGGATCTAATATATATTTTAAAAGTGGTTTAATTAATCATTTATTAGGGCTTTTGATCTATAGTTAGGGATATGAGGAAGGATGTTTCTCACTTATAAAAAGAAGGTCCCAAGGGAAAAAAGGCTCTTGACAACTCTCTTCCTCTTGAGGCCTAAGTGGAGGGAATTTCTAAGAAGATGGCTTCTTTGGAGAAGTCTATTGGGCACATTGTAAATAAGCAAATTGATCATTTGACCATGCATATGGCCTGCTTGGATTTCATTAAAATTCAAGTTAAACAGGTTTGCAACCTCAGTAATATTCATCCGGGAATATGAAAAGGTGGAAAAAATAAGAAACTTGCTACTTCCACCATTAATATGAACAACCCCTCACCAACCACTGCTCTCAATCTCTTTAATGCTCTGGAGGAGGTAAGAAAATGTTATAACAAGGTGCTCAAGTGAAGGTGTTCGAGGATTTTCCTTTGTTTTTTGTTTTTGTTGGTTTCATGAAGTTTCAAGGCTGCAGTGTTGTTGTTCTCTTACTCCCTTCTAGTAGGATACTCCATGTTTTTGTTCTTAACTTTTTTTATTGGCTTCTAGGCCATTTTGTTCTGAGTGTGGTCCCCACTAGTCAAAAAACCACTGATGTAACTTTGTATATCTGGTTTGTGAACCTTCTTTTTGTTGGGGTATGGTCCCTCCCAAAAAACCATTTACCAATAATAAAAATATATATAGTTAGTTTTAATTTAAAATTGTTAGATCTAATTATATATTTTAAAAGGAAATTAATTAAATTTAATTAATTTTCAAGAGATTCTTTTTTTAAAATTTATGTATCTAGTTTAATTAAATTAGCTCTTTTATTTGATTAGTAAAATTGTCATTTTTTAACGTTAAAAGCCCTTTTTTCTCCTCTTATTCCTCGTTAGACTAGCTATGTTTTTTTTTTAAATTCATATTTTTATCGTTATTGGTGATTATTTTCTACTAATCCATTGCTAGAGTGTGCAACACCCATCTAGCATTTTTTTGTCTTTTGGGAGCTCTTTCGGCATCTTAGAGGTCCCCGGGACTCATCTTGAGCCTGTTTTATACATTTTAATAGCCCTTATTATTTCCTGTGGACTAGTGAGCTTGTCCATCATAGTCTTGCAGCAAGGGGGTTTCTACTACGACGTGACACACTTTTTATCGCAACAAGACTTGATTTCGCCCCTTCTATTATTTTTTAGCTTGTTGTGATTGTTTATGATGTTGATTTGCTGCGATCAACAAAACTTGATTGTGGTGTCTTCTCTTGAGTGCTATTACGTTGATTACAAGGTGAGTGACCAACTATTTCATGATGCACATTTGCACCATATTGTATCCAACGCACCAAACTATAAAGTATCGAAAGCATGGGGGGTTATAATATCCTACAAACTTACAATAGGATACTTCTTCTTTTCACAAGTGGTTAGATGGGTTTCCCACCAAACGAGAGCATGTAATTACATTTTGAGACATAAAAAGGTAATCCTTTGTGCCTCAATGACATTTTGCACACTAAAATAACCTCCAATTTCTTTAACCATTTATCTAGCAATTCTACATCTACTTTTCATTCAAAGCTTTTAATCTCAACCTTAGTTTCAACTTTAAAAGGAGCGTGATCAAATTTTACCTTCTCTCTTTCAACTAGAGTTTCCTCTTCACGCTCTTCCACATCTTCTTCCTCATCGTGGCTCTTTCATTATGGAATCCTGCTTAGCCATTGTTGTCCTTTATTGATTTAAGAGTTCTCGTTGGTGTTGAAACACCCTTTCCACGGTGATTTCCAACATCTCAATTCTACAAACCAAGTTCTCTTCTTCCATTTGATATTTAATCCTTTGTTTCCACCTTTTCATAGATATCTTTGGATCACAAGGTATTATTTCTTCGCCTTTAGAAATTTTCACTACCATACAAATCACACAAGAATGAATACCACATTCCTTAGATAATATTGGCATATCTAATACCAAAAAGATCTGTAAACTTCTACTTTGGACACTTACAAAACCACACATTGTTGTTCCTACTTCCAATTTACTTGAAAATGATAGTTTTGCAAGTTAGTGAATGAATTCTATTACTTATAAATTTATTTGTAGAAAATAATAATGAACAATTCAAACACACACACAATATTTTTTTCCTAAACACCCCCAATTTGAGGGAAAACTAGTCGGGAAGGGAAATTTCTCTTTCTTCCTAGTTATATATTGGCTAATTGAAATTAATATAGATTACAAGAAGCTGAAGGAATAAAAAAATGTTAATTTCACCCTTTCTACTTACACGCTCTTCTCATATACCTTGCTTTTACAAATCAATTCTAGCACCAAAGTCTTCTTGCTCACTTCTCCCATGAATCCATGATCAATTCCACATGCTCTTCTTGTTTTTATAGCTGCTTCCTATGTCCTCTCGTGCACTCGAGAACGGGAAGGGGAAAATAACAAAGAGACATAGTCTAGATGCTTCAAATCCACGACTATTCGTGGATGTATTTTTTGTTTTTATTAATGGCATGACTGTCAATATGTGCAAAGGGATGGTTACGTAATCGTCATTATACACAAAGGGAAGGTTTTGTAACTAAACCTTTCTCTGCTTTTATTGCTTAATTTTCCTTTTGATTCTGATTTCTATGATGAAGTGGTGTTTTCCAAGATCCCTATAGATCAGGAATGGTGGTCCATAGGTAGGTTGTGGTCTAGTTGGTTGAGGGGAAGGTGGTCAGTATTGAGAGGCCACAAGGAAGGAGACATATGAGATATCGACGATCTTTAATTTTTACCTTTTTTTGACATCATATCATCACGATGATATCCTGACATCACTATGATATCCATCCCATGGGCAACCTAGTTAGGTGATTTATGTCTTACTTTACTGATGATTCTCTATTATGTCCTTTCAGTTTTTCTTCTCCAGGGTTCTTGCAGCATGGATTGCACTTGCACGTGGAAGGACAAGAAACACTATCAGGTACGCATTAGTGGGCATATTTCATTTTAGGTAGTCCTTAAATAGCATTCCTTTATGTACTAAATTTCAATATCGGTGTTACAGGTTGTCTTTTTTTTATAACCACCCCATGTTTTTCTATTGTGACATGTGGCTATTAACAGCCGTGGCATATGTATACACATAATTTTTTACTTTTTATCTTTCATACCCATTGCTAACAATTTCCTTTATGCAGATAAGGGTCATTAATGCATCTATTTCTAGAGTGGGTGCCTTAAAGGCATATCAGGGAATGGGGGTTAGAAATAGTAGATAGAGAGAGTGTCATTTTTTTGTACTTGGCCCTTATTTTTCCGTGCAAACTAGATAATCCTTGTCCTCACCTAGTAAGCATAAATACATTACATTCAAAAACTTCATGCTTGCATCTCACCGACTTTTCACCTTGTTGTCCTATCCAAATCCATGGGGAGCTATGAAACAGGTTATCTTTTACTTGTCATGACATACTACCTCTTGTTTTGTCCACCTATGGCCATGCCATCGCCCGTGGGCAATAAGTAATAGCGGTGTTGTATGTTCCATGGCTTGACACCATCAACACGTGGGTGATGGCTGGTAGCCAGATAATACCTTTGTCATCATCAGCATTTCAACTTCCATAATAAAAATCAAGCTAGAATTCATTGAATTATCATTTGGCTCTAACGCTTTTGATGATGATATTTCTGATGATATTTGTGTATTTGGATGTTTGTTGTATGTATGATTTACTTATCATTTTACTTAATTTTTGTTTGTATGTATGTAATGATAATATGGTACTTAAGAAATGAGATAATGAGATTAGATAGATAAATTTGACGAGAAGGGGATCTATAAGATAGTCCAACCCACTCAATGTGAAGAAGCCAAGAGGTGGAACAAGAAGCCGAGACATCCAAACGGTGGGATGTAGGGCACGATGGGCATATAAAATACAAGTCAGGACATAAGCCTAACAATGGAATGTAAATAATACTGTGGTGAGTCCATAAAAAAACTGGGGCAAAATAGAGCCAAAATATACAAATTTGGGACCAAGGTACTCCAACGGTAGGAGAAACCAAGGCTGCCTGACAATAAATCCAACGGAGGCGAATAACCAACAGGATTAATGAGGTATTGTGTTAGGAGTGTGATAACCCCATTGGGGGATTGAGAGACCAACCAAAGCAAGAAGGTGTTTGTGTAAAACCCAAGGGGGGGCCGAGAGCCCAAACGAATGCGAGGGATTGGGCCAAAGAAGGAAAATAAGATAGAATCTATAAAGAGTAACTGTTGTAAAAACAAAAGATGAATGATCATCACAAAGGGCAGATAACAATGGTGAAACGTGAAAAAATGTAAGGCAGATACTATAAGATAATTAGATAAATCCAAGCACGACTGTGAGCCTAAGAAAGGATGTGTATAATACTGTGACAATTTAATAGGAAATACCAAGGTGTACAAAGCCAACATGTTGATAATGTTGTCAAAGAGGTTTGATGAAGTATGAATAAAAAATGTTTCTCAATATCTTGCACAAGATATTGATGATCTAAGGTTAGAATTCTAGAGGATATTCTAGTTCTACATAAGCTATGACACGTTTTACATCATTAATTACAACCGTATTTTCAGGAGGGTAATCCATGTCAACTACATTATTCATATCATTCTCTTGCTTCTTAGAACTTTCAACGACATCGTGATTAGGCATATGATTAGAGAATATTTTAAGATTTTCATTAGTCTGGTTAATAGCCTCATGATGATATTTTTGTTAAGCTACATCATGAGCTTCAAGATTGCCTCATTCAAATGCTTGTGAGTGATGGAATCATAGTCAAAGTTGGCTCTTAAGAATAACGCCTCTTAATCCTTTGAAGTGGCAAACTTTGCTCATGTGAGTGACCCATTAGCGCGCGACCAAAACTTACTCTCATCATGTCATGTGATTAGTAAGATTATCCCATTTTTTCATTCATTCGTTCATAAGAGAGTTCAATTATCAACTTATTCAAATCTCTGCCAAAGAAGGATCATTCAGCCTACAAGGCTCAATTCTTGCTAAACTTAAAATGCTGAAATGTTTGTCAGCCCATACCCTCCTTTTCATTGTGTTACAACACCCTTAATTATATATCTTCATGGATGTATATAGCCAACTTGTGGCTAGGCATAACTTCTTATCATGATGTATCTCTTTCATATAGATCTATTATCAGTGGTTGTGGTCGCCTTGTTGACAATGGCCATATCATAGGAATAGATAAATAGGGGTTAAGGTAGTGGATATCTCATGGTAGTGATTTGAGTCTTATATATGTTTTGGAGGTTTCCCCCTTGAAGTGGCCAAGCTATTATACTTTCATATTGATAGAATTAATCTTAATATTGTGTTATTTGGTGCTCTTTACTGGTATGATCAGAATTAATCAATTCATTTCATTACCAGTGGTAATCATTAGTTTGTCTCGGCTAGGACGACTCAACCCTACTTCCTGAATTCTGGATATATCTCAGATTGGTCAATTTTTTTTGTAATTTTTTTTCGTGTGTGGCGAAATCAGTCAAGTAAGGCTTCTCTCGCAAATTCAATAGTTTTGGACATGTTTTGGAAAAGTTTTACGGTTCTAATATTTATTCAATAATTTGGCCACGCTAGGGCGTAGATTTTTGAAAATTTTTCCAAATTTTCTTATTTTCAGAACCCCTCCAAAACTAGGCTAGGGTTCCTTTTTATAATCCTAGATTGGGCCAAAAAAATTACAAAACCCAAACGAAATATGCCATATTTAAGTCTAACCCTAGGCCCAAACCCTTCGTCATGGCTGTAGATCTACCCAGGCCAGGAAGGATAAGACACTCCGGAAATGCCCAAATAGTAAGATATTACTTCAGATATCTACTGGTTTGGGAGTACTAAGGTGGTCTCCACTTCAGGAAAGGTAAACAATATGGTGAGTAAGGATACCCTTAATGTTGAGCTTTCAATGAAAGGTAGCCTTAGGAGTGATATTCAGAGGATTTTCATGCAAGGCAGTAAGATTTGTTTCCTGTTATTTCAAATACAACTTCCAAGCCATTCATATGTTCGCACATCAATGGGTCACACAGATCCCAAATCCCTCCAATCAGGAGGATCCTTTAATCATTCAAGTTGGATCTCTCACCATGGAGGGCCTGATTCCAAAGTTGAAATGTGTACATTTGAATGGAAAGATCCATTCAATTGGATTCCCAAATGGAAAATTTCTTTGATCTCCATCAGATCCCCGGAGGACAAAAGGTACTATGGCATCCTTATAATACCTAGAACCTGATTAATATTTGGTTGGTATCATGGTTTAATATTGCTTCAAAGGCAGAAGACTGGCCTAAATTCACCTAGATAGTTTTTTTCATTTGAAGACTTCATTACCCTATATTTCTAGTGTTTCTGAGACGTACTTCATCCAATTTAGCAAAGTTATCCAAACTTATTCAATTCAGGCGTATGTCCCTCAATTCCAAATTTGGGCCTTGCTTGTGGAGATATTACAGAAGAGTTTTGAATACCTATTTCTGGGGGGTCTTAAAGGACCGACAATTGAGCATGGGTAACATGTTTTACCCCACTCAAGGTGTTGATTCTATTATCATGGCCGTCAATAGAGTAAAAATTTCTTTCCAGTAGAAGGGCCGATTCTTTTCTAGCAGCAAAAGATCTTAACACCTTTCTCCTTCTTACCCTTGGCCAATTCCGGTTAACACCTCACAAATTTGAGAAAAAAGAGCCAAAGGGTTATGCTTTAACTGTGATAGAAAATATGGACCCATCATAAATGTTCTGACAAAAAAATTGTTCTACATTGAAGGATTTGGTGATGAGGAGAATATGAGGCAACAGCAATGATAGGAGTGGAAAAATTAGAGTAAGAATATGGAGATCCTCGCCCTCTTCTATTTCATGTCATGGCGCTATCAGGTATTAGTGACTACACAAACCCTCATTTGTGGGTTAGCTTAAGAATCAGAAAGTAATAGTCTCTTGATTATCGGGGAGCACACATAATTTCACATCAATCATACATTGGCAAGCAAGACTAAATTTTTCATCTACCAGCACCTGAATTTCAAGTAATGTTGTAGATGGTTGGCACAGTCCAATGTTTTCAGTAAATGCCATTAATCAATCTGATGTGTGGATTACACTTGGAATCTATGTGTTTGTTATCTCCCATGGCGGAGATTGATATTGT